>OVAF01000127.1:4848-68284 GCA_900406245.1 Odontarrhena argentea | reverse complement strand
TTGGAGATATGGAGTTTGTAGAGAGTTTTGAAGTAGGGTTGGAGATGCTCTAAGGAAACACTTTTAGAGACCAACCCTGACTAAATTACAATGTAATAACTCAAATTCTGCGATTTTTTTAGAGATGCATTTGGCTTATTACAACTAGTTTTGTTGTTTACATTAATTTCATCATAAGTATAAATAAATAATCTTCAAGAAAAATATTCTAATTTTAAGATCGGAAACGGGTTATCCAAACATAACAAAAATTCAAGATATTTTCTGCATCAAACCATAAACAAATGTAACTTTGAATTTGCAATATTTTATTTCCTACTACATAGATTACTAAACACCCGGATCGGTTAGAATGTTAGTAATCATTTAAAAATTTATTAATTTATAAAAATTTAATTAAAATCAATAAACTAGCTAATAAGTATTCATGACGAGATTTTTTTTTCTCTCCGTTTTTTTTTTTTAAATGTTTCATGTCAAAAAACTTACATAAATTCATTTGTGAAATGGTATGTATGTTTTTTATGTTACGATTTAATTATAATCACAACAAAAAAACATGTTTAAATTTTCAACATATTTGAAGATGATGTCACGTTATATATATATGGAAGTGATTACCAATAAAGTAATCAATTATAATGTGTTAAATTTTTATAACGTTATAACTTATAATATTATGCGGGGATATGTTCATCAACGCTCGAAAATATTCCTTACGATTTGAAAACGTCACTATTTCTACTTTTTATGTCTAACCTAAAACTTATTCATCCATTTCTCTTCCTCTACATGAAAAATTTCTCATCAAGACCGCCTCCGATGCTAATATTAGAAAGTTGAACGAGGAGTTGGTTATGATTTCTTTTGAGAATTGTAGCTATATACGGAGAAGGTATACACAACTGGGAGAAGGTAAGGATTATGAGGTAAGTGGAAACAAATTCCTAAAGGCTGTGATAGATTTGTGGAAGCGATTAGTCTTGCATAACGTCTCAAAAAGCTCCCAAAGATTATTTTTATCATCACACATTTGAAGCTGAGGATGGCAAACTTCTCTCATGCGAAGAAACTCATAATCTGATTCTTGGATTTATGTTAAATCTCGATGATATTAATTACCAGGAAAAGTCTACCTGATGCGTGGAGAGTTTATAAAATTTATGAGAAAAATATTTTTGAGAAATGTGTTTGAAAATATGTAATATATCAATGCTAAATTATTATTTTTTATAACTTTTATTGAATAATTTTTTGCTTGGTCTATACAAAAATCATAGTTATATTTTGACTACTAATTTTTATGAACTATAGAAATTATGTTATTTATATGATACTGTATCGTTATTTTGTAAAATTTATCTTTCTTTTTTTTGTGTTACCAAATGAATNTTTTTTTTTTTTTTTTTGGATAACCGTGGGGATCCTAAAGGCTTTCTGGGCCCAAAGACTAATCCCACGAGGCCTTGCATCCGGTTACGTGTTATTCCGATTTAATGGCACGGCTAAGTGGCCAATGCGAATCCAACAACAAAAAAAACATCACATATAAGTTAATATTAAGATATCAAATAAACATCATCAAACATCTAAAATTACGTTGAGAGATCATCACACATCAATAAAATATCAACCATTATTTTTTTTAAACTATATTAATGCTTTTCATCAAGAAATACACATAACATCACTCCATTCATCATGGTCTTTCTATCTAAACGAAGAGATATGATATACAAATCTGGATGATTAGGTTCTTTGATATTTTTAATGAGTAGAGATGAATTGATAATTTTTGCCTTAGATTGTGAATATAAATCTAATTTGGTATTTCGAGTTTTATTAATCATACATAATTTTATCTTTTCTTGTTTTAGTAGGTACTTTAATATTTTAAAATGATGTTGAAAGCGAAGTTAAAATTGACTAAAGTTGGAACCAAAACAAGGGTTAGTCAACAAATTGAGGATTTATTTTGTTACTTAGAAACGTTAATTTCCCTTTTTTCTTTCAAACAATATTTAATTATTAATTACTTATTCCTACCTTTTGTAATTCTATTTCCTTTTCCAATTATGAAAAGGAAACCTAAACTTTCTTGTATAAAAAGCTAACTCAGGAATGACACAATCTCTCTCAAAACATGGTTTCTTTCAAGAGATCTTACAAGAAACCAATTTCTCTCAATAATTTACCTGAAGATCTTCTTGTAGAAATCTCTCTATGTGTTGGTACTTCATCTTTATCAGAGATTCACAACCTCCAAAAGGTTTCAAAATCGTTTCAAAGGTTCTGCAACGAACGATATGTTCTTCATCAACTTTCTCTTCATGATATAGATCGCTTTGTATGGTCTCCCGACCATCGTGAAAACTTTTCAAACTTTTTCAATAGATGTGTAGAGAATGGAAACCCTGAAGCTTTATATCGTAAAGGACTTGACGA
Source organism: Odontarrhena argentea (assembly GCA_900406245.1). Classification (NCBI taxonomy): domain Eukaryota; kingdom Viridiplantae; phylum Streptophyta; class Magnoliopsida; order Brassicales; family Brassicaceae; genus Odontarrhena; species Odontarrhena argentea. The sequence goes on along the minus strand of OVAF01000127.1, from coordinate 65,839 downwards.
TTATTTTCATCAAGCTAGCGATGAACAACGAGACAGAGGACTCGAATATTTAGCCAAAGCTGCAAAGAAGGGAAATAGAAAAGCTCAGTATATCTATGGAATAATCTTAATCTGTATTGGAGGAAAAACAAAACAAACAGGTTTCGAATTCTTGTCTGCTTTTAAAAAATATTTGATGTCAGATACGATGGAGGAGATGGAAAAATTTCGGAGGATCAGGGATAACATTCTGTGGCGTGACAGAAGGATGATGAGACAACTCAAAGGAAGCTATGTTCGTGAGAATTGCGGCTGTAATGGTCAAACCGAGAAGTTCATGAGAAGGTGTGTTTGGCATCGATATGGTGAAGGCAACAACATGCTTACTTCTTCTGCTTGTGAGATTTGTTTGTGGCATCATGAAGTCCAACTTTTTCTCAAATTTGAGTGATTGTTGTATAGAATTAGAAGAACTTTTTTTTTTTGGCCAGAAGAATTAGAAGAACTATCTTGAGTTTATTACTCATATGCTGTAAAAATTATTTGAGGCAAATCTAGATAATGAAATGATGAGAAATAAAAATTTCCTTGGTTAATATTCCAGTTAGACTGCGTATAGGGGAAACATTATTGAATAAGAAGAATTATCTTGAGTTTGTATATATGTTCATATGATTCACAAAGTATGGATGAACTTTTTTTGCCGAGATGACAATCTGAACAAGAACCACCAAAATTTATCCTCTAAACAAAAATTGTTCCTGAAAAAATTGAGAGACTAAGTAAAAAAACTAAAAGCATATGGAGGTTTCATGAAACTTTCAGAGCTTCTTCCTGTCTTAGGCTTCATCAAGTCCTTTAAACGATGAAGACAACTCAAGTTTGCCACCACCATGTTGCTGGAAACTAACTTCTCCACTATTAGTACTGGTCTGACCATACTTTTCCCTACATTGTGGACACTTTCCATCGTTTTCCTTGATCTGCTTATGACAAAAGAGACATACCAGAAACCCACAACGACATGGCAAGAACTTTAGATCCGTTTCATCCATCACTTCACAGCAAACAGGACATAGTCTCTTTTCTTCAGGTTTTTGTTGCTGATCATAACTCTTTTTGTTACTCTGAACCTGAACTGCCTTTTCCCTTGAAGATCCTTCCTCGCATTTGTCCTTCTGCAAGAGATTAGTAGCACTAGACTTCACTTCGTTTCTCCTGTTGATCTGTACCCGACCTGCCTTTCCCGTTGAAGATCCTTGCTCGCGTTTGTCCTTCTGCAAGAGATTAGTAGCAGAAGACTTCTTCTTCTTCTTCTTCTTCTTCCTATGGCTTGTACTTGGCTTTGCAACTTCTTGCTCTAACTCTGTCCCTTTGTTCTCAAAGGAGTTTAAGGCATCTGAGAGACTATCGAAATTTTCAAAAGCATCATCAAATGCTTCATCCTCTTCCTCGGGAACTTGCTTAGAACAACAGAAACAGTCCTCCCCACTCTTATTGCTAAGTGAATCTCTGTTCTTAAGGACACTGGTAGGGCTACTAGCCGATGATGATGATCTTTCAAGATCAGTCTCATCATCATCATCATCATCATCAATCCTCCACTCTCCAATGTAAGAAAATCTCTCCCTACCTGTTTTTCTATCAGGCAAAGATCTCAGCCTAAACCCGTTTTCCTCTTCACCTACATTGTTTGCTCTCTTCCCTACCATTAACAACACAAGCCATCATCATCAAGATTCACAAACTTCAAAAACAGAATACTGAAATAGAAAATTCATACATAGAGAAGTCCATTGCTTGCGACGAGCATTATTAGTCTTCCACTGCTTCAGTTTCCATAACCAGTTCGCCTGCAACCAAGATTCCATCGATACATAAATCAAATTAACTTGGGCAAAAAGACGATTATCACACGAATTCCAAAGCCAAATCCCCTGTAACCAAGATTCAATGGATGCATAAATCACATGAACTTGAATCAACATCACAACGAAAATGCAATCCCTAAACAGTGTACTAAGAAATCTATCGGATCTACATTCAAATTATACTTTTCGTTTGAATCACGCATGGAGAATCTCTCAATCCAAGAAATGAAACAGATCGGAGTGAGAAAATTCGAAGAATTCACCTTGCGTTTCTTGACGAAATCTCTTGAAGTCGGAGTCCCATGGAACAATTCAGAGTCCGTGATCGAATCAGCAACCATAACTAATAATATCTTCTTCTTCTTCGAGCGATTCCAAGAAGGATAAACGCAACACACACACAGAGGGAGTGATGTGAAGAAGAAAGAAGAAGAATAGGGAAAACCCTAATTCCTCAATCGGAGGAAGAGGGAGAGAGAGAGAAATGCGAAATCGGAAACTACTCTGCTACGTTTAGTCTCCTTCTATTTCTCACTCTCCAACAAAGCCTCTCTCTGTGAAGAAACCATATATATATCAATTCGGTTACACCTTTTGGACAAATGCCCCGATTTGATCGCGTATTTACGAAGCTATACCATTATTATGCCAAACGACGTCGAATCGATGGAATTTGTGTACTTGGGATTATTTCCTCAAACTTGGACTACAAGGATTGGGAAATATGGAATACATGTTGAATATTTAAGCAACCTACGTATGTTTCCTAAGTATCAACATCAACAAGTTATTAATTTATCATTTTGAAAATAAATCACCTTTTTTGGGGGCTATAGCTTGGTAAAGACAGGCATTATTAATTTATTTATCATTTTTGTGGATATATACAGGCTTTATATGCTACGAATTGTAATTTATATTTGATTATTTTTCATTGTTTATGAATGATTTTCATCGAAGATAATATTATCATATATCTAGGAAGTTCTCTATGTAGTTTTGAAACTGCTTAGATATAACTCTTTATTTTGATTTTTAGGTGAAGTTTAGATCTATGATTTCATATTCTAGATTAAATCATCATTAGTATTTTTTTCCAACTAAAGAAGTATATATTTAAAAATTGAAAAATGTAAAGTTAGATAAAATTTCAATAATGAAATGTCTAGGCTTTCTTTGGCTCGTGTACCATCTGAAGCTATAATTAATTTAGATTTTCCTAATTATATTGTAAAATTGTTTTCTAACGATTTTTTGGTTAAATGCTTACCAAATCCTCTCTCTCACACACACAAAAAAAAAAAAAAAAAAAAAAAAAAAAAAAAATCAATATCTCAATCTCGTTGGTAGGACTGATTAAATCATGTAAACCGCTTGATATTTGATTTTGGCCACTGAAATGCCGATCAGTATAACATGCATTCTCTTATCTAACCAACGATGGTTCATAGTCCCTAGTCCAAATATCCATTAATAACTTTGACTGAAAGTGTGACAAACTATTTGAAAGGACTTCATCGTAAGATTATTTACATTGGTATAACATAAAACAGTAGACATACAACCATAGCTATTTGACCACCCAAGGGTGAGTAGTCTATAGTTTCCACTTTTCATCTATCCTTACCACATAAACTTCAATTTGACTCAAAATCAAATCTAACATCAAATATATATAATTATTATATCAGACCAATACTTCACTCCTAAAGCTAAAGCTAACTTCTTTGAACAACCATTTTGCTGGATAGAGACACTGCAACTGATGATAAGGGCTTCGAGGTTACTTGTGAATTAAGGGAGCATCCTACTGATTGACTAGTTCTGCTGCAAAACCTTTCTTCTCCGAGAATGGTATAAGCTGTGCCCAAAAACGAAAACAAAACAATAAGGAATGAGAGTAAGTCAGGATCTTGGAGATCATATGCATAAACCCACCACATTAGACACCCAAAACTGCAAATAGAAAGGGGCATTACTAGTGAGATCAGCTTTCAAATCAAACACTTTCACAACAAGAAGGGAACAAACAATTCAGATTATCGCAATTTTCAAGAAAAACATAATGAACTTAGTATGACTACGGCGAATTAGATGTACGTCGACCTTTACTAACCTGCCTAGCCAGCTGTGCTACTCGTAGACTATCCCGTGATGATTCATTGGTGAAGCTAGGCATCAGAGATTCCAAATAGCCATCGTCTTTCTCTCCAGTCTTTGGTTTCTTGTTTATGCTCTCCTCAAGAGTGGAATCTCCTTCAGGATTGCTTACAACCTCCTTCTTTCTCTTCCTCTTGAATGTGTACTTGATACACCGGTTTTTATTACCTGCCAAAACGGGAGTTTCTTCACGCAAAGGAGAAGCTGAAACCTCAATACTCACACAGCTCTCTTTCTCTTCCTTCTTTGCCTCTGTTTCACAAATCGCAGACTTATTGTGATTTTCATGCTCACTCGGAGATGTTTTCAAGGACAAGGGAGAGCCAGAATCCTTCTGGATAGATTTTGCAGAAACCATTGGGTCTTCTCCATTTCTAACATCACTAAACACAGAAGATGAGGAGACAGTAGCATCAGCACAACCAGGCAGTTCTAAGGTCTCTAAACTTTTATAAGATGGGACTTTGTGAGGAGATACTGCATCATTCGCATCTCCTACTTCTACAGAGGAAGACAGATCTCCATTGGCCATACTCCTGTCTACTTCGTGGATCATCTGAATACCTCTTCCAGTGCGTTTTGTGAGTATAGACGGAAGAGTGTGGTGACAACGATCGTTGTTATCTTTAGAAGAACACCGGTTAATACTATTTATGCGAGTCAATGATGGTTTTTCTATCCCATTAGCCACTACTGATCCGCTTTGTTCAAGTGGGATGCAAGAACCTATAGCCACTGATGTCTCTTGACTGCTAGCAACCTCAGGCACTACAGGAACTGCTCCATTGCGGTAAGAGTCTTCATCATGATCACTGTTTGCCTGTCCATTTGTGACTTTCTTGAGCTCCTCACGAAGTACTCGCAACTCCATCCTCAGCTCTCCTACAATATCTTCAGCTTCTCCTAGCTGAGCTTCAAGTTCTTCGACCTTTTGTTGCTGCTTCAAGGACATCATCTCTGTCTCCTTTACCTATATAACCACAAAGAAGTTTTTTCAAGTTAGAGTTGAGGAGTAAATGTAAAGCCAGCGAGAAAAGAAAGATAAATTACAACAAGGAAAGTCCATCTTCAATCAAAGTCGATAAGTCTCTAAGATAATGCAGCTATATCCCCTTACAGAGAAACCTTACACTAAAAAAATGCACACTGAAATGAGAGCACAAGCCAAAAAATGTCTAAGCCTCACAAACAAAACATTGTAAGAGAATCTACTCGACTGAATTGTGGATTCAGAACTTGCTGCTAAAAAAAATCTCCTTAACACTAAGCTTCTCAACTGATATTTGGTACAATGAGCTTTAGGTTTCATGAAAAATAATCAATGGAAGAAGAACAAAGCTCAAGCTGCTCAAAGTATCAGTGTAATATAGTCTTAGGCTTAAAGAAAGTGCCCACACATATAATCTGCATAACGATATATATTCCAGCTACTTGAAATAACAAAGAAAGATTAAGCCAAACTCAGAGTCACACACACACACACACAACATTCACTATGCATAACACAACCATGTAACCAAGGCTCACAGAACTTGATTTCAAAAGCCATCTCAAGATCATGAAATGCTTCATGTTCAACCAGCTCAGATTCTAAGGGAAATCACAGAAAAAAAACACTTCTTGAGTCCAGAAACATAATCAGGCAGAAACCAAACAGTAGTTCAAAATCGAATGGAAACATAAGAAGTTGTTGCTTGTAGTACCTTGGACTCAAACATTTGTTTAAGCCTAAGCAACGTATGTATAGCTTCATCTCTAACCGTCGCAAGTTCTTGCTGATACCTACGAGCCTTCTTCTCAGATATCATCACACGCGCAGCCGCTTCCTTGGTCGTGTTCAAAATTGTATCCGCGTAAGCTCTCTTCAACGCGGCTAAGGTCTGTCGAAGTTAACCCAACCAAAATCATCACAAACCCACAAAAATTCCACATCAAGAACACCAATTTAGATCAAAATCAACAAAATCGGAACACTAACAAGAATAAAACACAGCTTAAAGGAAACAGAAAAACGAGAAATCGAATTTTGTTTGCTTCCCGGAATTGAAATTCAGAACTCGAGAACGGCGAAGATTGAAGGGTTAAAAGGTAATTGTACCTCAGGGTCGGCCATTATCGCCGATAATGTGGTACCGGAGAAGCGATTAAGATGATTCGGACCAAGGTCGACGAAGACTCGCGAAGAAGAAGAAAGAAAGAAAAAAAAAGGGTGGTTTGTTTTTTGGTTTTTCCTTTTTCTCTTCTTTGCTTTGAAGCGTCTGTCTGTTAGGAACAGAAAGGACTAGTAGATTACGTTTTTACCCTTAGCGAGTCTATTTTATTACTTGGAAGATGCCACGCACGTCACATCAAGTTTCTGGCTCCGTAAACTGCAAACGGCGGTGCGGTTTCCCGTTTTTTGCGTCGAGCTTTTTTTTGGCTTCTGACATTTTTAGGCCATGAAAAATAAATGTACATTCTTACATTTAATTCTTTTTTTACCTCGTATAGACTTTGAGGTCCTGTCATAGCATCATTTTGATTTTCTTTAAATAGAAATCCCTAAAACATTATTTTGATCATTTTGAATAGAAATCCAGATTAAATGTTGAGATACATAGATTAAAAAATATAATTTTTAACTTTCTAAAAGAATCGTAGAATCCGATTGATAATATAAAACGAGCTTTATGTATATTTACTACTTGTCACTAGACCAAAATCACTTAAGCGATTTTTGTATATCGATATTTGTTATTGTCTCTATGATTGGTATATGTGAAAACAACATGTATCTGTGGCAATAGTACAATAGTACCAATTCCAACCTAAAAATTCAGTGGATGGGACTGGAATTGAGGATTAGTATTATTCCAAATGACAATTTTTCTAGACCCCAAATCATTGAAACTCATTCCAAATATAATCAATTATTTCGATAACAATTGATGTAACGTTTGGATCATCGAGTTTGCTTTAGTTTTTCAGTATTATTGCGACAGCTTTTCTACAGTTGTATGTCATTACCAAGTTTGAGCGCCAAATTTTCGACCGAGTTTTGTTGAGAAATCCAAATCAAACCGGCAGGTCCTCTGTAAACCGGTTTTTTCCTCTCGAGACTGTTATCCACAATAAGAGAATCCACGTGTCTTCTTCAAGCTCCTCCCTCTTCTTCCATTTTTCCGCCATTTCACCGAGAAAAATCGTCTCAGAAAATATCTCTTCATCCAAACTCGTCTTCTTCTTAAGCTTGCTGGTGACTGAAGCGTTAATCTTCAATCTGCGACTTCGATTTTTCCCGAGAAAATCTTATTTCGCTTGCTGTGCTGAAGATTTTTTTACCCGGTGGATTTTTCAATCCTTTATGTGAAGTCTAGTTACCAATATGAATCTCGCAATTCCGAATCCCAACTCACACCAGCTCTCTTTCTTCATCCACAATTCCAATTTCTCCGGAAACCGGAGATTCACCGACTGCAACCGTCTCCGTTTCCTCTCCGGTGGGAAAAGACAATGCTCCGTCACCGGGAAAATCAAGGCGAGGACGAAGGATCTCGTTCTAGGAAACCCCTCGGTCTCCGTCGAGAAAGGAAAGTATAGCTACGACGTCGAATCGCTGATTAACAAGCTAAGCAGCCTCCCACCTCGAGGCAGTATCGCGAGATGCTTAGATATATTCAAGAACAAGCTTTCGCTTAACGATTTCTCGCTCGTGTTCAAAGAGTTCGCAGGTCGTGGCGATTGGCAGAGGTCGCTTAGGCTCTTCAAGTATATGCAACGGCAGATTTGGTGCAAACCTAATGAGCATATCTACACTATTATGATCTCGTTGCTCGGTAGGGAAGGTTTATTGGATAAATGTCTTGAGATATTCGAGGAAATGCCTAGTCAAGGTGTGGCACGTAGTGTGTTCTCTTACACTGCTTTGATTAATGCTTATGGTAGGAATGGAAAGTATGAGACTTCGCTTGAGCTTTTAGATAGGATGAAGAACGAGAGGATATCGCCTAGTATATTGACTTATAATACGGTGATTAATGCGTGTGCTAGAGGTGGTTTAGATTGGGAAGGTTTATTGGGTTTGTTTGCTGAGATGAGACATGAGGGGATACAACCGGATATTGTGACGTATAACACGTTGCTTAGTGCTTGTGCGATCAGAGGGTTGGGTGATGAGGCTGAAATGGTTTTTAGGACTATGAACGATGGTGGGATTGTTCCGGATTTAACTACGTATAGTCATCTCGTTGAGACGTTTGGGAAGTTGAATCGGTTGGAAAAAGTGTCTAATCTTTTAAATGAGATGGCGTCTGGGGGCAGTTTGCCGGATATCACTTCTTATAATGTGTTGTTAGAGGCATATGCGAAATCTGGGTCTATTAAGGAGGCAATGGGGGTTTTCCATCAGATGCAGGCTGCAGGGTGTACACCGAATGCAAATACATATAGTGTTCTGCTAAATTTGTTTGGACAGAGTGGGAGGTATGATGATGTCCGACAGCTTTTTCTTGAGATGAAATCGAGCAATACAGATCCGGATGCTGCTACATACAACATTCTGATAGAGGTTTTTGGGGAAGGTGGGTATTTCAAGGAGGTGGTAACTTTGTTCCATGACATGGTGGAGGAGAATATAGAACCTGACATGGAGACATTTGAGGGTATAATATTTGCTTGTGGGAAAGGAGGACTCCACGAAGATGCTAAGAAGATTTTACAGTATATGACAGCTAAGAATGTTGTGCCAAGTTCCAAGGCGTACACTGGGGTTATTGAAGCATTTGGGCAGGCTGCTTTATATGAAGAAGCACTTGTTGCTTTTAACACTATGCATGAAGTAGGAAGCAATCCAACTATTGAAACATACCACTCACTATTATACTCTTTTGCAAGGGGAGGACTGTTCAAAGAGTCTGAGGTGATTTTGTCTAGGTTGGTAGATTCTGGGATTCCCAGTAACAGAGAGACATTTAATGCACAAATAGAAGCCTACAAGCAAGCAGGAAAATTTGAAGAGGCTGTGAAGACATATGTAGATATGGAGAAGTCAAGATGTGATCCTGACGAAAGGACGCTTGAGGCTGTTTTAAGCGTGTATTCTTTTGCACGACTTGTTGATGAGTGCAGGGAGCAGTTTGAGGAGATGAAAGCTTCTGATATACTGCCAAGTATCATGTGTTACTGTATGATGCTGGCTGTTTATGGGAAGACGGAGAGGTTAGTGCCTTCTCCAGTAATACACTTTTCCTTTGATTTCTTTGGCGTATATTTTTATAGCTCATGCCTTACTAAGCCTTAAATATAGTTAGTCAGGTGAGTGGATAAAAGAGATGTCAAATAAAGTTTGTAGTCTAGTGGTCTCTCATCTTGTTGGTCAAGGCCTCGGATCAATTCCCACTGGATACATCCACTTGGCAATTGCAGAATTCACATGGTGGTTACAAGCCCATGGCTCAGCCATGACTAGTTTGAGCTTCGACCCAAGATACCTAATAATCCAAAAATACAGTTCCAAATACCCTTACATCCCTACGTTTCAAACGATAAGTCCTATCCTTTAATTGTTCATGCCTTAGCCAGAATGATGATTTATTCCATCATCATAGCATTTTGCTCTTGCAGCTGTCTTGTGTTCCTACATGGTCAGGCATAGGAGAGATATGCTAGTGTAATGGAGCACACTCTTAATTTTTCTTGCTACTAACTTGAGTTTTCTGGATAAGTTGTACTTCAAGCCATTTTTTGTTTATATGATAATTAATTTTAAAGTTACACTTCAATTTTTTTGTTTCCAGGTGGGACGATGCCAATGAATTACTACAGGAGATGCTTTCAAATAGAGGATCAAATATTCATCAAGTTATTGGGCAGATGATCAAGGGAGATTATGATGATGACTCCAACTGGCAGATAGTGGAATATGTTTTGGACAAACTCAATTCAGAAGGATGTGGTTTGGGAATAAGGTTTTACAATGCACTTCTGGATGCTTTGTGGTGGCTGGGCCAGAAAGAGCGAGCTGCAAGGGTACTCAATGAGGCAACTAAACGCGGACTTTTCCCTGAGTTATTTCGTAAAAACAAACTTGTATGGTCTGTTGATGTGCATAGGTAGCTTAAGAGCCCTACACTAACTTCATTTCAAGTATTTGAAATGGTTGAGATACCAGTCAACCTAATTCTTGGTTTTCGATGTTCTGCAGGATGTCGGAGGGTGGCATGTACACAGCACTATCGGTTTGGTTAAACAATATGAATGATATGCTTTCAAAGGGAGAGGATCTTCCTCAGCTAGCTGTTGTTGTTTCAGTGTAAGTATTTTTATTCTGGCTATTCATTGCAGGATGCTTCCAAGCTTTGTGTTTAAATCATGTCTTTTGAGTTTTGACATTTTAACTCTGTATTTTAACGTTTCAGACGGGGGCAATTGGAGAAAACCTCTGCTGCAAGAGAAACTCCCATTGCGAAAGCTGCTTTCTCCTTCTTGCAGGATCATGTCTCGTCATCTTTTTCCTTCACCGGATGGAATGGTGGTCGCATTATGTGCCAGAGATCTCAGCTCAAGCAGTTACTTTCAAATAAAGAACCAACTTCAGAAGAGTCAAAAGATAAAAAGCTAGTCGCTTTAACAAACTCGCCAATTTTATCTGCTGGAACAAGAACACCAACAAGCAGTGACACGAACCACAGTGGTAACTCTACCCAAAGAAAAACAAAGACGAAAAAGGAACTAGCAGGAAGCCCAGCTTAACTGTACGCAAAATTTTGTTTACCAATTTCCAGCAATCAAAGGCCTCTTCTGACTGGTTGGTGAAAACTGTGCTCTTATGGTCATTTAGCACTCATTCACTAGCACTCCGTGTCCATGATAAATTATGATGCGGTGCCAAGCAGTAGTGTTAGCCTCTGGATAGACAGAAGATGCTGGAGGAGAATGATAAAATGACGATCTTAGTTTTTTATATGCAGAAGCAATGCTACGAAATGTCAAGTAAGTAGCTAGCTAGGTCTTCTGATGAAATTGTTAGACCCATGATTTTGCAGCATTAGAAATATTAGTTTTTTTCATTTAAATGTCTTTCTGGTTACCATTAAACATTAATGCTGGTGTAAGATTGAAGCTTTAGTTACAAATACAAAATCTATAAGCCAAGATTCCTCTCTACATTTTTGTTGTGACCTCATCTAATGTGCTCGCTTAATCTCAAATTTCAACTTCTTACATACATAGCAATGACCCATTAATCTGAACTACGATAACTCAACCCAGAATAAAGGGAAACTAGTTAGTGCCAGATTCTTCTTTTGTCTAATTCATCTTTTCTCAGGTTTGTGTCTGTTTTCTGATTAAGGAAAGTCACAAGAGCTCTTTATCCTTATTGGTAAAAAATAAAAGGAGATAGGAAGGTTCTTCCTCTAGTGCTTCACACACTTACTCTTTAGGGTTCCACTTTGTGTGCACAAAAGTAATGGTGGCTTTGCTTTCTAACCGATGCTAGTGCCTTATGTGTGTGTTTGCTGTCTTCCAAAACTATTTACCAAATTATGTGTTTACTTTTTTAGATTCTTTCCCCTATAAAAACTCTTTAAAAGTAATAAAATATTTTTAGTATTAAACTATTAGTATTATTGTATGTGATCATTCTGCTTATCCAATCACATCCTAACATTCTACTAAAGTTAAAGTTGTGATTAGGTCTGGATGTTACATAACTCATTTAGTATCTAGAATTCTAGATATGAAGTTGTGTGGATGATGATATTTTGGCTTTTTCATCTCTGTTTGAATCCACTGAGAATCAAAGTCGATAATGATGACCATTTGGTTTGTTCATATCTATTTTATATCGCTAGGAATTATGATATATGAATTTTCAACTGAAAATCAACTTGCAAAAATAGTAAGTGATGATTTAATCAACTTGCAAAAATAGTAAGTGATGATTCTCAGTTCAAAATCATAAATTACAAGTCTTTGCGATATTTATTGTCGAATTAGGTCTTTAACAACATCTTTAAACTCTAATCTTTATTTGTAAAATGATAATATATTATTGACTATAACGATAATTTTGAACTGATATTGGCTCTTTCTTTCCTTTACAAACTGTACCATCTTTTTTTTCATTTCTTTCTAAATTCTACATATCAATATATGAGTTTACTTTCCTGATAATTCAAAATTATAACTTTTGAAAATACTTGTCTCCTATGTTATTTTTTAAAACTACTTATAGATGGACAAGATATACTTCTTTTTTTCTTTAAAGTACAAAGGGATGGAGCTGTAAGAAGATATTATAAAAGAGTAGAGTAGAGAATCATTTCAGAAGCTGACTATTTTTCTAAGATCAACTTGCATGCTCTTAAAAGGGCCATTATGTTGACCAGATTCGTTTAGCACATAATAACCCTACGTTTTAATCATTAATTAATTTATATTGTTAAAAAAGGGTCGATTTAATATTTTCTCTACATTTTTTCCCATTCCTTATTATTTTTTGTCTTTCCTTTTTTTACTTTTGAGTTCATAAAAAGAAGTACATATTTTGAAATACAAATTAATTAGCAGCCTATAAAGAATTTTATGTTATCGTTGTTCCATCCATATGATATATTTTACTAGAATTAACACAATGATCAAATAAGTGATTGTCTAATGTTGTTAAAATATGTTCATATCATTGGTTCAAATCTATTTTGAAGAAGAGGTATTTGTATAAATAGTTGATGGACACCAAAGAAAAATAATGGCCAACTGTTTTGAACTTATAGTTTTTAATTTATTTACCAACGATGTAGTGATTTACAATTGACCGATTCATTAACTCGAAATATAAATTATTTTAGAAATTTATTATATCTTATTAATATTAAATAAAGTTGGATCCGCTCAACGTAGGTTCGACATGTTGCATAATTATAATTCACTGGATCTTGCTACGTGTTTTTGTTAATTTAGATTATGACAAGTGTCCATATTATGAGAATTATAAAAAGAAAACTTAGAAGTATATATTCTATTTAAGGATTATAGAAAAAAAGGAAAAATTTCATAACGGAAAATAAATATAATTCATATTTTTATATTTTCAAATTACAATACGACATATTTCTTCCATATTTTAAAGTATCAAAAATATATAAAAAATTTTTTATGACAAATTATCGAACAAAGAATAATTGGATGTCGTATTTTTAAAAATGTTCCACTATATAAAAGATCATACTTTTATATTTCAAAACAACTAATTTAGTAGATTTTCAAATTAAATAACGTATAATCATATTCTTATTTTTATTTGTATTAACATTAATATAGTGTATTAACATTAATATTTTTTTATTTGTCTAATTATATCATTATCACAAACCAATAAACTTCAACTTACTAGGTTCTAATTAACTATCTAGAAATATGGTTTGAGAGACCTTTTTAATACATCTATCTAGTCAGCATTTAAATTAAAAAAAGTCTATCCAAATGGAAAACTGTGTGACGACAAATAAATAAAAGTAAAAAATTGAAAGCTGTGTAGAGAGACATGTAGGTAAGAAAGTCATACAAGAACAGACGAATAAAAACAAGACACATGTCAAATTTCACCATCACCAACAAGTCAGCAACTAAACAACATGGTAATAGTTTAAGGAAGAAAGCACGTGGCTTTTGTCTTATAAAAATCCCCTCAAAACCTCAGATCTAAACTCACACCTCTTCATTATCATTGCTCTGTGTAATTCTTTGATTCCCTCAAAAAAACAGAGCAAGGGCAGAATCGGTAATAACACTATGGCCGACAGTAGCAACAGTACTAGTTCTTCGGAGTCTTCCACCGTCGCGTGCGGCGGAAGCATCAGAAAAGAGATCATGCTGTTCGGAGTCAGAGTTGTTCTTGATCCGATGAGAAAGAGTGTGAGTCTTAACAATTTGTCTGAGTATCAACACACCGACGAAGAGATCCCAAAGATCGTTCAAGAAGATGGAGATGGTCAAGATAAGAACAAAACCTCCTCTGGTTACGCTTCGGCGGATGACGCTGTTCCGATCTCTTCTTCCGCCGTAAATCGTGAGAGAAAACGAGGTAATACACTTTGATTACACGATCTTGCTTTATTACTAGTATATGGTTTGAACAATGGAGTTGGAACAGAGTTTTGTGTTTGGTTTTTGGATCTTGAAAGATGTCTAAAATCTATTCTTGTTTTGTCTTTAGGAGTTCCATGGACTGAGGAAGAACACAAGCTGTTCTTGCTAGGGTTACAGAAAGTAGGGAAAGGAGATTGGAAAGGAATATCTAAGAACTTTGTCAAGAGCAGGACCTCTACGCAAGTAGCTAGTCATGCTCAGAAATACTTTCTCCGCCGAAGCAATCTCAATCGTCGTAGGCGCAGATCTAGCCTTTTCGACATGACTACTGACACAGTATGTCTCTAATCCTCTTTAAAAGGATGATTTATGATTACTCTTAGTTAGGTTTAGTTTTCTACTTTTCTTTAACAGAAAGATCTTGTTTGGTTTTATGATCAGGTCATGCCTATGGAAGAAGATCAGGTGGAGAAGAACAGATCACAATCACCATCTCTTGTACCGGAAACAAACAACTTCTCTATACATCCGGTTATGCAAATCTTTCCCGAGTTCGCGGTACCAAATCAATCATATGGACAGATTTCATCATCGATGGTCCCATTCATCTTTCAGTCAAGTCCTGCACCGCTCTCTCTTAACCTTTCCTTAGCTTCTTCGTCTAATCTTAACGAACCTTCTTCTTCAAGACATTCCGCATTCAACACTATTGGAGTCGCTTAGAGCAAAAATACCCGAAATCTGAAAAAATCTGCAACACATCATCCTGTTTGTTTCTCTGTTTGTACAGATAGGTCTTTGACTTTTTTAATTTCTCAAATTCTATGTATTTGGAATGAAGAACAAATAATAAACAGAGGAGTTTGGAGGATAGGACTTATATAAGTGGTTTTTAGGGATCGTTCATGATCATTCTGTTTTTTTTCTTCCATGTTTGGAAGTTGTTGTAATACTCTACTTCTCTGGTCATTTGTATGGATCTATCAAAACTCATAAAGTATGTTTCAATCAATGTTTGGTGATTTATGGGGTTGTAGGGGTTTAATAATAATATCTGGTTTCCAAAGATAAGATATTGTAGGGTTTTGTGAAATAATGTCACTATCTTTAATGATTCCAAATTTCCAATAATGTAGCCTTTTATTGGCCACTTCCATTATAGACTTATAGTGGAGCTTTTTCATTTCCATCATAATCCAGATTCTTTTTTTTTTATCTTTAGTGTGGGATGATTAGATGCATTATCTGTTCTTAAGCAATAATCTTCCAATCACAGAACATGATCTCCATTCATTAATCAACCAATCAAACCACATTACATCACCATAACAAAAGAAAGTTATGGGATCAAATTACGATTTATTGGTATATATACTACTATGTAATATTTGGTTAAAATTTCAAAATGGAGTAATAGGGGTGTACATTCGGTTATTCAATTCAGTTTGGTTCAATTCTTCTAATGTTTTTTTTTTTTAAATAACTTTTACATATTTGGAATTAAATTTTATTTTGATTTGTTTCGTTTCTATTCTTCATTTTTCGGGTTTTTTCAAAATCTATATAAAGCTCATATTCGAAATAAAATTTTTTTTATTTAGTTGTGAAAAGTATAATAAAAATTAATAAAGAATATAATATATTTTAGCTTATTTAAATTATTGTTCAATATATTTAATGGATTAATATTTCACTAATAAATATTTGTTAGGTCAGTTAATTAATTTCGGTTTGTCAAAAATCGGTTTGGTTTGCGTTATTTAGTTGTATTATCTTTCAACAAGCATACTCTATTTCTACTTCTGCTGTTGTATATTTGATTCCTCCTATTTCTTTGCATAATTACTTGTATGAACCTTATAACGTTTAAAGTTAGTAAACTTAGATGTTAAAAAAAAAAAAAAGGTCAAAGTATGAAACAGTGAATTTTAGAAATAATTTTTCTAACACATGAATTCGGGTTTTTTACTTCTCAAATCTTAGGACCGACTCCGGTTAATAGTATTGTGTTGGCATGTCCTATGTTTCTATCGTGTATGGTTGTATTCTGTTTAGAGTCAACCACAAAGTCCTCCTCACGTCTAAGCGGGAAAGTTTACACATAAAAAGTCCTTTNAAAAAAAAAAAAAAAAAAAAAAAAAAAAGTCCTTTGACATTACCTCTAAATTTGTCAATTTTCTAAATCTACGTTTATCCTTTGTTTTTGGGCACTTTCTCTCCTCAGATTCCAGACAATTCTAATCTGTTTTTTTCTTTTTTCTTTGTCTCTCCAAACCCAGAAATAGAAACACAATCATCAAACCCAAAAATCACAAAAAAAAAAAAAACAGAGAGATAGATCACGCATGATCTGTATTTTCGTTGTGTTAATCTTTTGACCAAATTTGCAACGTTCTCATATGTATATACAATTGTTTTGTTTCTTCTTGTTCTTGTTTCTGCTTCTACAAGCTACAATGTCTAAACGTTCTTTCAAGAAATATGTCGAACAACAACTCGGTTCTTTTCCTCAATTCCTCATCTACACCGTTCTTGAATGGACTCTCATGATCATGCTTTTCACCGATGGCGTTCTCGCCTTTTTATCGAATCAGTTCGCAAGATTTTTCGATCTCAACACTCCTTGCCTCCTCTGCACAAGAATCGACCACATTCTTGTCCCTAGAGACCCTCAATTCTATTACAACGATTCGATTTGTGACTCTCACAAGAAAAAGGTCTCTTCTCTTGCTTATTGCCATGTCCACAAGAAACTCTCTGAGATCAAACATATGTGTGAAGGATGTCTTCTCTCTTTCGCCACCGAGAAAGAATCTGATTGTGATACTTATAAGTCTCTCATTGGGATCTTGCATAAAGATCTCGAGCTTCTCATTGACGATGAACGAGAACTTCCCTTGGCGCTCAAGAAAGACGACAATTTTGTTCAAACCACAACAAATCAGGTGGATGTCAAGACTAACAACAACATTAAGAATGATAGCTTGAAACAACATTGTTCGTGCTGCGGAGAACCATTGAAGATGAAATCTGAGAAGTTACCAAAGAACAACAATTCTTTCCTAGCTCCTGCTCCATCTCCTAGGGTTTCACACAACAAATTGTCTGAAGACGACGAGTTTAAGGATCTAGATGCGGACAGAACACCAAGTTTTATTAAAGGAGGCAACAAGTTCTTTGGGATTCCTCTGTCTGATTCGGCGCAAAATAGTCCACGATGGTCCGTTCGATCCCTCAGGAAATCGCCAATGGATAAAACAGAGAATGCTTCGGACATGGCTGATCCAAACGGTGAAACCATCCTTCATCAGCTCAAGAAAGAGGTTCGCTTGGACAAGAAGTCACTGATAGATTTGTATATGGAGCTAGATGAAGAGAGAAGCGCTTCAGCTGTGGCAGCCAACAACGCGATGGCTATGATTACGAGGCTTCAAGCCGAGAAAGCGGCTGTTCAAATGGAGGCTTTGCAGTACCAAAGAATGATGGATGAACAAGCAGAGTATGACCAAGAAGCTTTGCAAACTATGAGTAGTGAACTGGCGAAGAGGGAAGAGGAAATTAAGGAGCTTGAAGCTGAATTTGAGGCTTACAGAGAAAAATACGGAAGTTTTATAGATGAAGACAATGCAAGAGAGGAGTTTCTTGGAGAAAACGGAAATGCAAACGCAAATGATCATTCCCAAGAAACCAAACCAGTCTCGGATTTCGCAGTTTTTTCCTCATTTCGAGAGGAGAACCGAGCAAACATCGATCAAAATGGGTCTTCGAAATCCGAGGAATCAGGCTCTTTAAAACAAAATGAGTCTACCGCGGAAAATAATGTCTCTGCAAAGGAAGAAAAAGGTATGAATATACTTGAGTTTTTCCGAGCATTCCTCTGTGTTCTTTAATCTGATCCTTAAGACCCTTTTTGTAATGTATCGATGTGATGAAATTTTGCAGGAAATGAAAGCAAAGAAGGGATAGTAAAAGAGCTTTCAGCAATCACAGAGAGGCTAAATGCTCTTCAATCAAATGGTGAATTGTTGAAACATTTGGCAGATGTTTTAGATGTTAGTGAAGGAGAAGCAATGCTAATGCAGATATCTCAGAATTTGCAAATGCTTCGCAGTTTTGTTGCTATGCCTTCCGAATCCATGGACTTGTAATACATTCTTTTTTGTACTGTTCCTTAGAGAACAAGCAAGCTTGTCTCATCTTCAAAAACATTTCTTTTATTCTTTAATCAAAGGTTCAGATTTCTCCATGAATTGCTAGTAAATTTCAGTTGAAATCTCTCAGTGATTTGTTACAGATACAAATTGTACCATACAAAATGACATGGCCAAGGAGGTCTCATTTTTCCTGCCTGTCCTAATTAACCAAAATATTTTGCATAAGCGTCAAGTCTTCTACATAGTCTAAATAGGCGTATACATTCCAACCATAAGACTAATTCTAATGGTTATTTATACTAACAATGGTTCAAGAATCGTCACATGTAGTTTTGATGGGCTTGAAAACTATTTCTTATTACAAAACTAGTCTTATATGTGATAACGTGAGCCCTCGGTCACAACCTCTGCCTCAGTCACACCAGGCTCATTTAGGTGCAAACTCTTAACCCTAATTTTCACATTATCATATTAATTCTGAGAATTTTAAGTTTGAACAAAGATTCATGTTTTTCACAAATTGCTAATCATGGTTCGTTTAACTAATATTTTACAACTTTGGTAACCAAATGTAACTGGAGATGAATCTTGTGGCTCACGAAAATTTGAAATTCAAACTATTCAAAGTTTGACGTACGTATTTGGATCTGTAAATGGGCTTTAATATTTACATTCGTGAGTCAATTAAGCTGAAGTAAAAGTAATTAATCAAACGAAAGTAGCCGTTTAACACACAACGGCTTTATAAAATTAAATCACTCTCTATCTCTTCTTTTCAATTTTTTTTTTCTCTCTCTCTCATTAGGGTTCTTCGCCATGAACAGCGACGAAGAATCCTCGAATCAGGTACATTGTTCTTCGATTTTGATTTCGTTTCATCAGAGTTTAACGATTCTCCAAGCTTTGTGTCAATTACTGTGCCCGGTCTCGATTAGGTTTATCAATTCCTCTGTTTTTGGTCGAGTAGAGAAGGAGATGTTACGCACAAACCAGACCTCGATTCCAGATCTAAATCCGCCGGAGATTCCACCGTTGAAATTGAAGCAGTTTCTTCTTTCTTCTTCCGTCACGCTATGTTCATCGATGGTTAATTTTGGTGGATTGTTTCGAATACTCATAGGGACATTTTTTTCATTTTTTGGTGAAAGAGGACGATCCAGCAAGAAGAAGAAGACCTAAAACGAAGAGTCAGAGAGAGTCTTATTATGACGATGTTGATGTTGACGAGGACTCGGCGTTTGATATTTTGATATAGTGCATGTGATTATATGATTAGGTTTTATGGAAATCGGAATCTGGAGGTTTATTGATTATAGATGGAGGATCCAGATATCAAGAATTGTTTAGATTAAGCAACGTGATGGTAGATGATGTCATCGAGCAAGTGATTTGGTACATATCCGAGTCGAAAGATCGAGATTCAGCTTCACTTGTGTGTTGTTGCTGGTTCAAAATTGATTCGGAGACAAAAGACCTTGTGACGATGGCTCTGTGTTGCACTTTGAAGCTTGATAAATGCTCTGCTTTCTCTACTGGTGGGGCAGGTACTGATTCACTTTTGAGTGTTTTGATACTGTTGTATAGATGTGTATGTGAATATATGATTCGATTAATGATGGATTGGAACAAAATGAGTCAAGGTTTTATTCTTTGCAGTTGAAGCCAGATCATGGAAATAGACTAAGCGACGTGATCAATTGGAATTAGGAGGTTTATTCGTACATATATGAGTCGAAAGATCGAGATTTAGCTTCTCTCGTGTGTCGTCGCTGGCTCAAAGCTGATTCGGAGACGAGAGAGTAGGTGAGGAAGGCTCCTGTGTTACACGTTGAGGCTTTGAAACTTGATAAATGCTCTGGTTTCTCTACTGATGGACTTTTCGGCATCGTTACACATTGCAGGTACTGCTTCTCTTCTTTGTAGCTCTAAAAGCCTTTGGCTCTTGAGTGATCTCCTTTTCTGAACTCTCCTATCTTGTTGATGATAGATTTCATTAGATTGCATGCACTTGGCTCTTTTTTAACATCTTTGAAGATCTCTGGTGTGTGTTTGGATTAAGTATAAAGTAACGTTATTGAACCTTACTTTATTTGATTTCTTATTACAGTTTGCATTTGTGTGGTTTGTTGTATATATATATAAATAGCATGAACATTTTTATGACATTGGCAGTCTCTGGGGATTTTGTGTATATTTATTATGTTGGCTTTGCATCCTTGATTTGGCTGCTGATGTTTTGTATATGCAATTCAAGCTGAAAATCAAAATATCTCGAGTTGTTTCTCACTTTATGCATATGTTTGATTTTGTCTTCAGGAAGATAAAAACGTTGTTAATGGAAGAGAGATGAAAAAGATGGTAAATGGCTTCATGAGCTTGCTATGCACAACACATCTCTCTTGAAGTTTTAAACTTGTACAGAAAGAGTTTGATCTGATGAAAATTTTCTCTCCTCTCGACAAACTTACTGGTAAGATTTTTTTTTTTTTAATCTCTTTTTGTATGAATCAAGGTTTAGAGATGTCTAATCACAAGTTAAATGTCCATGTCCTAGTCAGTGATTATGTTCTGTGGTTATATGATTCAGGTCTTTTAAGCCATCCTTGACCAATCTTTATTAATGGTTCTTACAGTGTCTTGGTGCAAAAGTGATGCAAGTAGCAAGCTAAGCTCCTGACGTGTTCGAAGCAGTTTGCTGGAGTTAGTGTGCTTCAAAATAGCAATTTCATCATACATATATATATAGGTATAATTTCGTGATCTTTTCTTTTTATCCTTTTAATAGCCCATGGTTTTCGGTTTTGATTGCATAAAATTTTTATGATTTCTCAGGATTTAATAAACCTTTTTTTTTTTTACCTTTGGAATTTTCATTTGAATGAAAACAATTAAGGTAAAAAATTTTCTTACAATAGTACATTTTTCCCTCAGATTTTACTTGTTTTAAATAAGTTTTTTTTATTCAACAGTTTTTAAAATTTTCAATGTTTTACTTGATTTTAACGTTATGATTTTCACATATTTTCTGATTGATGTAGTAATGGAATCTTTTCCTACTCGATTTTATTGTTGTTTAAAATGAGACGTCTTTAATTGTTTCAGGGAAGAACTTTATGTTTTCTTATTAGTTAAGAAACTTAAATGGATTCATGATGTGAGAACTAACCGAACATGATCATCCTAGTTAAGAAACTTAAATGGATTCATGATGTGAGAACTAACCGAACATGATCATCCTGTCTAATATTTTATTAGTCCGTAAGAAGTGACATGTTTAACTTGTTTTTCACATAATGATTTCCACGCAATTTCTGATTGATTTGGTAACATGATTTTTTCCAACTCCGTTTTTTGTGTGTTTAAAACTAAGACGTCTTTAACTGTTTTAGGTAAAAGATTTTGTTTTACCTTACCAGTTAAGAAACTTAAATGGATTCATGATGTGAAAACTAACCGAACATGACCATCCTGTCTAAAATTTTTTTGGTCCGTAAGAGGTGGCGTGTTTTACTTGTTTTTTCACATAATGATTTCCACGTAGTTTCTGATTTGGTAGAAAAATATTTTTCCATTCGGTTTTTTTATTTGGTTAAAATATGACGCAATTGTTTTGGGAAGAGTGTCTGTTTTACCTTGTCGATTAAGAGATTTACATGGATTTCTTAATGTGAGAACTAACCGAATTAACATGATCATTATGTCCAAGATTTTTTTGTCATAGTGGTGACATGTTTTACTTGATTTTTACATAATGGTTTCCACATAATTATTGACTGATTATGGGTTCTAAATTCCATGCATATATTTAATTTTTGTAATTTTGTCGCTATGTATTTTTAATTATGTAGATATGTATTTAGCTGTAATTTAGTCGCTATGTATCTTATATCAGACGAAAGGAAAATACACAAGCAGGATTGTTTGACTTCATTTTTGTAAACAATCTCATTTAACTTCAAAAGTGTGGATGATAAAAAAAAATTTTAATTTTTTTTTGTATGGATATTTACTTTATTATAAGATCTAGATCTTCTTATTGTAAATATTATTTTATTAAATATTTGAGGCTAAAGAACCTGACCACTATTGTATTACGTATTAAATTACGCCATAATTAGTGATGCAGACGAAATTATGTGAATCATCAGAATGTTTCGATTAAACTCATTAGCGTAATATTCTCAATAATGTTAAGATAAAACTTTTGTTTCACCTAACGTTCAATCATATCATTATAATTACTAAATGTAACGATTCTTGAACTATTCGTACTATAAATAACCATTAAAATTAGTTTTCAAGAATCTTTGAGGACAAGATAAATTCGTTAAAGCGGAGGCTACGAATAATATACTCTTTGGCGAGAATTATTGGAATATCAATCCAAATCTCACGTATGAAAAAATTAGACGAGTAGGTCTAATATATAAAGTAAAAAACTCTCCCATTAACATGAGGCTTGATGGGGAGGAGTCCAATAAAAAAATTGTGAGAACTTTACGATTTAGCTGGCTCATTTACATGAAACATCGAGATCTCAATGAGTTAAGAGTTTAATCTATGCCTACCTAATTTCAGCCAAAGCATAGCTCTACATATAGCTACTAGGTCTCAGGGAGTTTTGGTTTTCTATTGAACCTAACTAATTTCAGCCTAGCCAGAAGCTTTGTCTCTAAATTGACCCCTGCCAAAAAAGTTACACAAATTTGAACCCAACATTCAGAAAGATTTAATCTTTCATGTGTTTCCCTTAAAACTCATCTTACTCTTATCCAAATTCATTATAGGGTCGATCCAAAAAAGCCTAATTCTCCGATGCTATATAATCTACCAATTTACATCGTAACTTCTCATCATCATCAACAACATCATCAATTTATAGCAATGGCTAATATTCCACAACTCTCTTCTTCTTCACTCTCAAGAGTTTTAATCCTCCTTACACTTTGCATTGCTCTCTTCGCAAACCTTTCTCTCTCAACCCCATATGCTAACTTCATTCAAGACTTCTGCGTAGCTGATCTCCAAAGATCCCCATCCAACAATGCCTACCCATGCAAGTCACAAGTTTCCTCTGAAGACTTCTTCTACTCTGGCTTGAGCGCTCCACTAAACACCTCGAACCCGAGAGGCGTTGCTGCGAATTCAGCCAACCGCATAACGTTTCCAGGACTAAACACCATGGGAATATCCATGTACAACGTTGCACTCGCCGCTGGAGGAGCTAATTCGCCTCACTCGCACCCTGGTGCGACTGAGGCAGGGGTTGTGACTGAGGGCTCGGTGTTGATTGGATTCTTGACGACTAACTACACGTATTACTCCAAGGTTATTAAAACCGGTGACATGTTTGTAATTCCTCCCGGACTCATTCACTACGAAATGAACGTTGGGAAAACCGTAGGACGTCTTTTGACGGTGGTTGCTAGCGATTTGCCTAGCGAGGTTGTTGTCCCGAACACTCTGCTTGCTACAAAACCCGCAATTCCAAAAGCAGTGTTGATGAAGGCGTTCAAGGCAGATGGTAAAACAATCGATATGCTCAAGTCAAAGTTTACTCTTTAAAGCAATGTTTTATTTTCCCTCTAAAAAAAAAATGTAATCTTTTATGAGTTTGCTTTAATAAATAATTGAAATCAGATTGAATCATACACAAATTTATAAATAATAATCCCAAAGAAAAAGATTGGACAATTGGGTATTATCTTCAAACGTTTTGGTTTTGTATCTTTTCGCAAATGATGAAGCGTGTCTTTTGAGATTGTAAATCACAAGTTCACAACGATATTTTCCTCTGCGGTTTGGCTGAGGTAAGTCCTGTCCTAGTGCTAAACATGTTCTTATTGGTAAAAAAATATAACCTTGACGAACACATCATCTTGGGTTTATTTAAGGATCCCACAAATCATTTGTGTTTTGATTTTAGTATTTTACAGTACTTTATGGTTTTGTATATGACCACACGATCATGATCATCACTTCTTGAAAACACATATCTTTGATTGTTATTGTTGATAGATATCTTTAATTGGAAGCATCTCATATGAAACATCAAATTAAAACCTCACCTAAGCTTTCAAATGTTTTATTACCCGTTGGTACCAATCTCGCTATACATGCAATATCTTTAGCCACTAATTGTAAGCGGTGTGGCTTAGAGGAGAATCATGAGTTTCATATTATTATATCATGTTCCTTTGCATCCAACGTTTAGGGATCTTATACCAGCCTTATTATACAAACCCCATGTCATCTCTGAGCTGACTCCCGACGATTTCTTCACCTATGCACCACGTATGGTCCTTCTCCCACCTCTTGAAACTACCACATGCTCTTCATCCGTGAATAGCATGGCATTTTTGGAAGGCCAGAAACTCCTTACTCTTCGACAACTGCTACTTCTCCGAGGAAGAAGTTATCACAAAAATCATAACCGAAGCTAAAGCTTGGCAAGACGCTCAACTAACACACAGGCCCGACCTAAGGGGGTGGACCATGGGGCATAGTACAAGGGCCATGTTATTTTTTTTTTGAAGTCCTTGTATAGAAGTGCCAATTTTTTGTTTTAATTTTTTTTTATGGTACTAAAAGACCTAAAACTTTATTTCGTCTTGGGCTTTGTATATATCTATGACGAGCCTGCTACCACAACAGTCTCCTCAACTCCTTTCCGCCAGACTCCTTATACCCATACCATCTACATCTTCTTGCTCTTGCTTTGGAGATGCTGCATGGCTTGCTTTGAACTTTAATAGTGGGATGGGTTGGTTCGTTTGGATCCGCATAGTTTGGAAATGGCTAAAACATCCGCTACGCACCTCTATACCTTTTCCGCACTTATAGTTGAAGTTGTTGCCCTCAAAACTGTATTTGAAGCAGTCCTTCTCTTTTGACAATCATCATCTCAACGTGTTCTCGGATTCCCAATCTCTCGTTTCCCTACTTAACAAAAATGGTGAAATTAGTAAGTTGAAAAGTGTTCTCATTCATATTCGTTGTCTCTTAGAATCCCTTCTTTCATTCTCAATTTTTCATGTACCTTGCTCTGATAATGTCATTGCACACAATTTAGCTAAATTAGCTATGCACTTACTGGACTCTGCCTCCACACTTGGCTAATGAACGAATGAAAAACTTGGTTTACCCAACAAAGAAGAAAAGAAAGTCTACCTTTTCAAGCCCATTGAAGAAATCAGATACATAGATTGATGAGCCCATATGAAAAGATCGTAGAGCAGGTCGAGACTCGAGACCTCAAATTTTCTGATGGCGGTTTATTAATTAGTTTAGTTATACGACATACCCATAGTGTTTCACTACTCAGTAAAATATTATTTTTAGCTAAGGTATAACTATTCCTTCTGAGGTATGGGCTTATGTCACATGTGCGATGTGTCTCACATATGTACATTGTCGATTAGTTTAATTCCGTAATACAAGATTGTGTCCATCGGAATTTGAAAGAATCTTATTTATTGTCTCTCTGTATTTTTTGAAGATTTCAGAATTTATAACCAGCAGAACAATTATTGACACTATTTGACCAGTATATAACCAGAATAATATGAATATATATGCATTTTTTTTTCGGGTACATGTTTAACTTTTATTACAAATGAGAATTTCGTCAATGTAACGGGTAAATCCTGATACATACAGTATATGAATGAATCTAACTTTGTATAATTTTAAAAATAAAACAATAATTACTTTAATTATAATTATACAAAACGTAGATGTCGTTAGTTCGAATCGCTTTTGGGACGAGACCATATAAAATGTTCTGATTCGGAGTGTAGGGATGTACGAGCTTCGATTCAGAACCTATTAGTATTTTTTAAAAAAAAATCAATAATTATTTATGAATACTTTCACAATAAATAATTTTGTCCACATGGTAAAATTTTATACTAATATATTTTGTTAATCTCTATAATGTAAACTTTCAAATTTATTAATCTGTATAATGTAAACTTACTGATGTCAAAAAAAAAAAAAAAAAAAGTATAATGTAAGCTTACTTTCTACTTTATTTGTGAAACTTACATATACATTAAAAGTAAATGAATGGATGGTCAATAATATAAATATTAAAATAAAAGTAATATAATATTTTGTAAGAAAATAATTAAAAAGAAAAATACTTCCACTACTATACTAACCTACGCCTAAAAATCCCACTTTACCTGAAGAATCAAGATCTCTTCCTCCATCTCTCGTCATCATCGTCTTCTTTTTCTTTATTATTTGGTCGGTGAACAATTTTGAAAACCTCTCTTCCAAATTCCGATCCCTCTTGATGCAAAGTTAGGTTTTTTACTCATCTCATTTTCCTTGGATCCTAAGAAAAAAAATAGTCAGAAATGAAGAAACCCAAATTGTCCAAAGTGGAAAAAATCGACAAGGTTGATCTCTTCTCGTCACTGTGGAAGCAGAAATCGGTTCGTGTAATAATGGCAATAGGGTTTCTCTATCTTCTCTTTGTCTCAGTAGAGATACCTCTCGTTTTCAAATCTTGGTCCAGTAGCTCCGTCTCTCTTGATTCTCTTTCACAGCTCGAGAAGCTTAGCACCGAGCAAGAAGAGCCTCTACTCGAGAAAATCCCTATTCCTCCTCCGTCGAAGATGGTGTCTTTACCTGATTCGGACCCGGTTTTGAACCGGACAGACCAGAGCAAGAACAAGATTCTAGAACATCACAGAGGTCTTCTCTCAAGTTTGAGATTTGATTCTGAAACTTTTGACCCGAGTAGTAAAGATGGGTCAGTGGAGCTTCATAAGACGGCTAAAGAAGCTTGGCAATTAGGTAGAAAGCTATGGAAGGAGCTTGAGTCAGGAAGGCTTGAGAAATCAGTGGAGAAGCCTGAGAAGAACAAATCAGATTCGTGTCCACATTCAGTTTCGTTAACCGGGCCTGAGTTTATGAATAGGGAGAATAAATTGATGGAACTGCCTTGTGGTTTGACATTAGGCTCGCATATAACTTTGGTTGGGAGGCCGAGGAAAAGTCATCCTAAGGAAGGAGATGAATCTAAGTTGGTGTCGCAGTTTGTCATTGAGTTACAAGGTTTGAAGACTGTTGAAGGAGAGGATCCTCCTCGGATCTTGCATTTTAATCCGCGGCTTAAGGGAGATTGGAGTCGAAAACCGGTAATTGAGCAGAATAGTTGTTATAGGATGCAATGGGGACCTGCTCAACGGTGTGAAGGATGGAGGTCGAGAGCTGATGAAGAGACTGGTGAGATACTCTCTTATGTTATTTGGTATCTGAATTCGAAGTTAACTAAAGCGTCAGTCTTTATAGAAGAGTTTTAGTTGGTGTATAATTGGTTTGTGATCCAGTAGAAGATAGGTAACAATCTAGTTGCAAACATATCAAGAGTTTTAGTTAGTGTAGAATTGGTTTGTGATACATTAGAAGCTAGCAAACCATTTAGTTGCTAACTTTGCGCTTCGATTTTGACTGTGACTTTCAAGTGGAGTGATTAAATATTTAACTGTGGTTGCAGTTGATAGTCATGTGAAGTGTGAGAAGTGGATTCGTGATGATGATAATTACTCCGAAGGGTCGAGGGCGAAATGGTGGTTGAATCGACTGATAGGACGGAGAAAAAGGGTCAAAGTAGAATGGCCGTTTCCTTTTGTGGAAGAGAAGCTGTTTGTTCTTACTCTTAGCGCTGGTTTAGAGGGTTACCATGTCAATGTTGATGGGAAGCATGTTACATCTTTCCCTTATCGTACTGTGAGTAATTTATCCTACTCCGTTTCTTGTCTGTAATTATGATTGTGTTTGGGTTAATGGTGATAATGCGATGGATAATATTGCAGATCCTTGAACGAGGTTGTTAGTTTATTTTGTATAACTTCGTTTTGTAATTCCTTGCTGTATATAAATAGGGGTTCACACTCGAGGATGCAACAGGGCTAACCATAAATGGAGATATTGATGTCCATTCTATTTTTGTTGCGTCTCTGCCAACAACACATCCCAGCTTTGCTCCCCAAAGACATCTCGAGTTGTCAAAGAGATGGCAGGCTCCTTTAGTCTCTGATGGGCCTGTGGAGATGTTTATTGGAATTCTTTCCGCTGGCAATCATTTTGGTGAGCGGATGGCTGTGAGGAAGTCCTGGATGCAGCATGTTCTTATTACATCTTCAAAAGTTGTTGCTCGTTTCTTTGTGGCACTTGTAAGTTGGATTAACATTTTCATCAAGTATGAGTCATGAAGGCTTGATAGTAGGGAGGCGTGGACATAACAGTTTTTTTCTATTGGGTGATGTCATTTCACAGCATGGGAGGAAGGAGGTGAATGTGGAATTGAAGAAAGAAGCGGAGTATTTTGGAGACATTGTGCTTGTTCCTTACATGGATAGCTATGATCTTGTCGTCCTAAAAACTGTTGCCATATGTGAACACGGAGTGAGTTATGTTATCTTATAGTTATAGGTCATGCTTCCACATAATCGTTCTTGATTTTGTGCTTATGCGGAGTTGATTGTTGAAAGATGCCTTCGATTGTTGCAGGCTCTTGCATTCTCTGCAAAGTACATAATGAAGTGTGACGATGATACTTTTGTAAAACTCGGCGCTGTTATCAATGAAGTGAAAAAAGTACCCGAAGGTAGAAGCTTGTACATTGGTAACATGAATTATTACCACAAACCTCTCCGCGGGGGTAAATGGGCAGTCACATATGAGGTACATTCATCTCCATCACACTCCATCTCTATATGTAGCATTTTTCATAAAAGAGTATGACGGTTTAAGTGTTTGTTTATGGTGAGTTAGTTCTATGCATATATCATTATGTAACCTTATGATTGTCACTCAGTGATGTATGCCTTGTGGATAATATCAGGAATGGCCAGAGGAGGACTATCCACCCTACGCTAATGGACCGGGATATGTTCTATCTTCTGACATTGCACGCTTCATCGTGGATAAGTTTGAGAGACACAAATTACGTGTAAGCACCAGAGAGAATTCAACCAATTGTTTCATCTCTTTTCCCTTCTCATTCTCTGTATATCCATTTTTGTTAAAAAAGTATCTTGTTTACATACCCCAGCTGTTCAAGATGGAAGATGTGAGTGTGGGAATGTGGGTGGAGCATTTCAAGAACACAACAAACCCAGTAGATTACAGACACAGTCTTAGATTCTGCCAGTTTGGTTGTGTTGAGAATTACTACACAGCTCATTACCAGTCGCCGAGACAGATGATATGCTTATGGGACAAACTCTTAAGACAGAACAAGCCAGAGTGCTGTAACATGCGATGACGTCTGAGGGGGAACTGTTACGTTTTCTGAAATATAGTATGCCTCCAAGCGTGTGCCTTAGAAAGCCTAGGCAGATTAAGAAACCAATTTTGCAAGCTCACCATGGAGAGAATCTGGAGTTCAGTTCGATTAGTGTGCAAGCTTTAAGCCTTCTGATATGTAGAAGAAAGGGAGAGAAGAGTAGAGAAAAAAAGCATATAGTCTTACTGGTTATTCACTTTGTGAATCAATTGATTTATTTTCATATGTATAAACCCATTTCCTAATCTAGATGGAAATTTTTGTTCTTTCTTTGTCTTTTCGACCTGCACAACAGTGACAACACTAATGGCACAGGGATAGAAACTGTTTGTGGCAATCATAAGGATTTTCCATGACTACGCATGCTGGATTAAAAGAGAGTGATCATGTTCTTTTTGATCGATACAAAGATAGGAAAAAGATAGTTGTACACTAACTCAGAAAACATCCAACAGTAAAACACAATCTACATATTTCTCAGCCACAAAGACATCCCTTTAAGTGCTTGGATAAGTTAGCACCAAGGAAGCCAAGAAGCGTCTCTTCATCTGAATAACTCGAATATTAGTTACTACTAACTGCCCTGAAGGTACTGTATATTACTACAACAGCCACAGATCAGATGGCAGAGACAAGCCTCTCTGTCTGCTTATAAATTGTCTGTGTTGTTATCATCATCCTTCAACACTGTATTTGGACCGTCATCAAAGCCAGACACAGGGGCAAGCTCATTTAGATCGAGGTAATGCCTTTTCCCTACACCCTCGACTTCTTCTTGGTCCATGCCATTTGATTTATTATGAAGCTGATCATTTACTTTATCATTTTCCCCTGTAACGTCTTCTTCTTCTTCATCAACTTTGGTTTCTAGCTCATTTGCATCTTCTTCTGACTCTTGGCTTCCCATTGAGAAATCATCATTCTCTGTTTCATCAGAGGGTTCATCATGTTCAACCAATCGCCTTGATTTTGGGCGTCTTGTTCCTTCATTATCCGATTCTGAGAGCTCATATTGTTGGTAGTTGACTCTTGTGGCTCTTTTACTACGCCTCAGGCCTGGCCGGAGATTATTTGACCTGGATCTTACCTTAGTTCCTCTCCGTGGTAATTTCTTATATCTCTGAGGTTCATCACTGTCTTCTTCGCTAGCATTTAAAGAATCATCTTCATCTTCTTCTTCGTCTTCTTCTTCATTAGCATTATCTTCATCCCATTTGTACTCCTCGTCTCCTTCAGAAGCACTAGAAAGCTCTTTCCTCTGTTTGCGCTTCTTCACATAGTCTTCATCATAAACCGCTTCCCCATCAATCTCATCATCACTTTCATTATCTGAAATAGTTTCGACAAAGTCCAAAGTGGAATACCGCTGAGAGCGTTGTCTCGGTCTGTTACTGCCAGAGCATAATTCTCGTTAGTTTCACCAGATTCAAATATTGCAAAGTAAACCAAAAAAAGTTAAAATATGCCTTGCCTTCTATCCACGGATTCAGCTCTCTGTTCATTGACGTCGTCGTAGTCGGCAGAATCAGAAGATCTTACTGATGTTGTATGGTTCACAGGCTCAGAAGGATGGGTTGTACTGGTCCATCCGCCATTTGCAGATGCTTCCAATCCGTCAGGTTCTCTTCTGTGAAGAGAAGGCTCTGGTGATGGAGGTTTCTTCCTAAACGAGAATGGACAAAAGCAAAAGAGAATAAATTTCTTGGAAAGTAGATAATACTGCCTACATAAAAATTGTGGAAGTAGCCGAGAGGAAAAAAAGATTCAATCTGGGGTCACATTTAGACGTACTTGGTTATCTTGATAGCTTCACTTATCGACCGATCATAATCATCTGCAGCAATATTCAACATGAGTACAAACCTTTTAACCCAGACTGCAATCAAGCTAGATACCGAATCAGGCGAATGGTACATGAATTTTGATTCAAATAAGACCCATACCAAAAGTGTATGTAACTGGCTTTCTATCACGCAGCGAACGACCAGCTCCAAAGCCTTCGACATCCAAGAAGTTATCAAGGAGAAGAGCCTCTCTATGTTGTTTTTTTAATAATCGTTCTTTCCTCTGGCCAAAAAAAAAAACAACGTTTCCATTACAATGGATGCATTTGCTAAGAAAGAAGCTTGCCCTCAGAAATGAGAGATCCTTCTATTGTAACCATTACCAAGAGAATGAAACAAAAAGTCAGCGAACAGATAGGCACCTTATGGTCTTTCTCTATTTCAGGAAGCATATCATTCTTCAGCTTCTTTCCCAGAGAAGCTTCTGTTCTACTGTTACTTGAAAAAAGTTTCTCCTGCAAAACACAAAACATGCAATTGAAAATAATTCAGAACAGCATAGTTTTTAACTTTACAGCAGAAGAGCTATAGATTTGAAATATGATCCATAACGTGAAGAGCCACAGATTCAAAAATATGATCCATAACTTAAAGGTGCTTAATGCTTATGCTCCAGATACAGTAAATTGCAACAACCTTGTTCCAGATACAACATCCCTTAAATAACAAATACCAGAATTACTCTAACCCTACAGTAAGTATCTAATCTTGACATCTACTAGAGTACCTACATTGAAATGAACTTATTCGAACAGTTCCCTGACTCTGGTGATTAAGCCATTAATTTAATTCAATTAAAAATCGCACAGATATATAACTGATCGCAGGAGTAACTTTCAAGCAGTTCAGAATTGATTGTAGTGGGGACTTACAGAAACATCTTGGAATTCATCAAAATTTGTGGCCACAGTTTCCCAGTGGTATGTTACATTAGAAAGAACCTTGGAGCCCTTTGTTCTGGCCTTCCCTACCTCAGATTTCCTGATTTCGCGATATAAACGGTGACCAATTAAAGAGTCATCTTCATACCTGAGTAAGAAACAAACAGCTGCTATCACAAATATACTAACAAAAAACTGTCAACAGAATGTAATCCACAGTATTTTAGTTCTCTTATTTTCTACTTACCAAAAATTAACTCCATGTGAATCACCTCCAACACGATTTTTACGAAAAGTTGAGATATGAACCCCACTTTTAAGTGAGTTTTCAATGTAGCCCCTGATATCCTCTTGCTATACAATTTTACAAAATTCATCTCAGGACTTAGTAAGAACATATATTCTTTTAGTCAATCATCAAGAGTGCCTCAGTAAGCTCCAGACGTAAATTATGGTCATAAATTATGCCTCAGTAAGCTCCAGACGTAAAGGTGTGTATAGTTATATAGCAAATGGAGGGGGAAAATGATCAATGAACATTTTTAAGTGCAATGTATATAACAACCAAATAAAAAGACCTATTGTAATAAATTATATATACGCTCCTGAAACATGTATAGTGCCGCAATCAGAAACATCCAATAAGATGCTTCGGACAGTAAAGGACACAAAGCATAAAATTCTGAGAGAATAAAACTAATACAGCAAAGAAAACAAAGACAATAGACAAATACATGTACAGAGAACGAAGACTTGATGATAATAGATTGGCAAGCAAAAGCAAGATTACCTCAACACGAATATCACACAAAGCTTTCAGAATCACAACACGGATGCCTGGATCGAGTGATTTGTAACCTTCAATCTCTAGCCTATAAGATATGAAACGTGAAACTAATTAAATACTTAACTAGTCAGTCATCAAAAGATTTAAAAAATTATAACTACTCACCCATGAGAGGCAACAATAGGAAGATCCCCTTCTGCGACCTAAACAATTATGCAGAGCACACACAGCAAGATATAAGTAATAATTACAAGTCACTTAACATATCATGTAATGACGATCAACAATCATTACCCAGTGCCACCAATCTCTTATTTTTCTGCACAAGACAGTGATCCACGTATCACGTGTGAGGGCCATCCGAGTAATAGGTGGAATGGCCTACAAATAAGAAGGCAAAAATGTCTAGAATTTGTTCATAGAAAAATTGTTAAAACATTGCACATTTCATAGTAGGAGAAGAAAACATTTCACTCCAATCGATATCAACCAAAAGCAAGTGCAACACTCCAAACAGATGCAATCATAATTATGTACAACAAAGTAAAATAAATAATATCAGAAAACAATTCCGGCTGCAGTCCGGAAAAGACTCAGAAAAAATTAGCATTGCTCTTCACTGTGTCTAGTATAGGTGCCTCCGGCTATGAGTTCAGGAGGAGCTATCTTAAAAAAATTATGCTATTTTCTAATACAAAACTCAGTTTCTAAGGTCACTGAAATTGAATGTCATCTTCATGCTGGATTGAGGAAAGAGCATAGTCACCAGAAATATAGCTACATTTTATTTGAACAAATGATAAGCCAGTGGCAATAGGATAAAGAACGAATAGCACATCTACGGGAAATCCTCTTCCATCTAACAAACACTTAAAAGCATGGTTCTCTTCAATGTCAATGCACATTATAGAAAGCAAACAAGCAAAAACTAAGACGCACCTAATACACTGTGAGAGTAAGAACGAACAAAACGACCACATTGGTGTAAACAGAAAACAGAAAACCAAAGCACAAACCTTTAGTAGAGGGATATGCAAATCACTTAAAGTATCATTTGGTGTAAGCAAAGCCGTTTCCAATTCCTCAGCCGAAAACTCCACTTTGATATTCAAAACCTCTCTAAAAACCTTCATCACCCAAAATAAGCAACAACTTGAGAGTTAGTTACTACCAAGCTTGAGGAAACAGCTGAAGAACTCAGAATTCAATTACTCACATGCAAGAAGTTAAGCAAAGAAGCAAGTTCCCACATAGAACGAAGACTCCTCCGTGGCACTTGAGAAGACTCCGGTGGCTGCACCAGTGAAGTAACAATCTTACCACCACCACTTGCTCCACCACATTGCTGCGGCGACGACTCCTCATCACCATCATCCTCTTCTCGATCTTCCAAATCCTCACTACGTTGACGCTTCTGCTCCTTTTTCGGTTGTTTAAACTTTCTCTTCTCAGCCGCTTGCTGCTCTTGGAGACGTTGCTGTGACCTAACAGTACAAGCTCGCGAAGGACGAGTTCTCCTCGGTGGTAGAGTCTCTTCCGTGACCGTCACTGTATCCGTGGTAGCTTGAGTGGCTTTAGGAGAGTGTTGATTTGTGGAAAGTTCGTGGTCAGGTGAGGATCGGTTGGGTACGATCTCGGAAGAAGAAGGCATGAGGAGAAAGGTTGAGAAGTGGAATTAGGGTTTTGGATTGGTTAATCGAAGTTTAGAGATCGGAAAGATGCAAAAACCCTTAAGGATTTGAAGGAAATTTCCAAATCTGTTAAACAGCGAGGGAGGAAGAAGGCAGGAGGAAACAAGGTTCAAAAGCGTCGATTGTCCTCACTGAAACGGTGTCGTTTTGGGGTTTTTTGGGTCTAAAGATTGAAAAAATCTGAGAGCGTGTGTGTGAACAAAGGATAGAATAGGAAGAGAAAAAACTTGGGGCAAAAATACTCCAAGATTGAAAATTCCAGTTCAGTGTATTTTGTATCAGGATTTGAATAAGAGAACCTGAATATAAAAGCTCTCAACTCTCTTTTGAAAACAACTTCTCTTTTTACATCAGATGTTTGGATTAGAGTTTTTTTTTTTTTTTCTTGAATCTGACATGTTTGGATGTTCTTCCAACTAACTTTCAGTTTTCTTTTCCGTTATCATTCGGCTCCTTCTCTTCTCACTTGTTTCTCTTTGATAATTCTGCTAGAAAGAAGTTAGATCCCGGTTTTTATTTAAATTGTTTTCTCTTTCAATTTGCTTAACTCCTCTTTCTTGAGAGAGTAAATTTCTACTCTTCGTAATAATTATTATATGAATACAATTTCTCCATGATTGAAGTTTTAAGTTGTTGCACTTAGAGTAGAACCGAGAATGAAGATTTGAAACTAGAGGTTTGAATTAAGCGGAGTTCTGAGGAATTCTCATGAGGTTTCACTATTTCATTGAGTAAGATGAATCCAATAATCTCATATCAGCTGATGAGTGAGAAGACATTAAGAAATTATGTGAAAGTTTAGAGATTGACTGTAGAGGATTATAAATTTGAAGGAGTTACAAACTTGTATATGAAGTGTTACAAATTTGTAAATTTTTATCTGGACCCAATTAAAGCCGATTAATCTTTCTACCTAAGTGTACGAGTAAAATATATCAATTTATTATGTAATTTAAGTACTAATAAATAAGTATGGTAGAGTGGTGTTTTTTATATAAGTTAATTAAAATTTTGATGAATTTTGATCATTTTAATTTGAGTTTAAAAAATTCAGGTTTCATTCAAGTAATCTACTATAAAAATTTGTATATCATTAGGGTATCATGAAATTTAGTTTGGATATAGATTGATGGACTATGATTTTAGTGTGATTGCAAATAAGATAGCCTTTAGAATATGTAACAACTATTTAGAGAGTGGATTTGGTTGGATTCTATGATATGTAAAATATTTGCCAAACCCATCACAACCAAATTTTCAATCTACTTTTAAAGCATTATTAATCATATTTTCGCTTCAAATTCATATCATTAGGGACTAAGATTGATCACAAAATTAAATATAAAACTTTTTTCCAATATGAAAAATCAAAATTAATATTGTACATGAGTTAAGAGAAGGTGTGACAAATTTGTGACAATCACAAATAGGAAAAATACATGGATAACAACGTGGCATGCGAATTCTTTGCAAACAATTGGGTGAAACTTCATTATGTTTATTCCTTGTAGATTGTCTGGATAAGTATAAGATAACCTGAGAAAGTTTTTGGATAAAATAACGTGACATGTTAATTGTTTGGGGCAAAGCTTTAAATGTTGTAATACGGTTTTTCTTATACCATATATACCATATTACATGATATGGTATGTATGTGATTAGGTTGAAGACCGGAGTATTTAATACGGTCTCATCCTGAAAACCACTATTAGATGGATAAAGAGAGGGATTGTGAAGGTGATAAGAAAAGTAATGATAGAGGAAGGAATTGAATTAGAGATGATTGTCTACTATAGAATGATCATTTGACTAATAAGTGTATTAGGCCTCTATATCAAGCTTTAAAAAAATTGCAAAATAAAAAAACTAACCTGACAAAGCTGAGCCTCCAGATTATACAAATTCACATATTAAATTTAAAACTAATTATGATAAGATGGTCCAATGAAATTGTTAAACATGCATTGCATTCATCAGTCTCATTAAACTAATTCATCGGTTTAACTTTTAATTCAACTATTTAACTATTGTATTGTACTCATATATGGTTTAAGATGTCTTAAATTTGAAACTATACTTTCTATTTTATTTATTTATTTTGCTTTTTTCCTCATACTTTCTTGTTTTTCTTCTTATAGGTACCTTATTTTTTCTTCTACATTTTATTTATTTTATGCTTATCATTTTGTCTTTTGTTACTAAATCACAAGTGTCGGTAGAAAAATCTCTAAGAAAATTGAAAGAAGATGAACATGCATAGTCATGATGCCATATGATCATTCTATTTCGTTTACTCTGCAAATTAGATGTAACAGAGGAAACTTCAACGGTTACCGAAATCATGGATGTTAATGGCTTTCAGCTTAAATTCCTCCTCCTTTACAGGTAAGAAATTACAAATGTTAAAAACATTGTGTAAAACCATTTTGGTCCAAATGAGCACTCATGGTCAAACACTTTTGATCAAAGAAAGAAAGTGGAGATATATAAGACTTATTCCCATTCACTCTAGAAAAGTAGAAAAAAAAACGAAACCATTTAGGCTGTGGTTACTACACTTGAGATGATTACAAACTTAAGCTGTTTTGTTGTTCATCAAACAAAACACTAAACACTAAACGTTACTCATTACATTTTAGTGTATATATGTATTTGCCAGCATCCTTAGCCTTTGATTGGCCAGATGAGGCTTAATTGGGGAGTAAGAACCTGGAAACCATGGATACATAGATAACTAGAAACGTATTTGTGGAATGTTGAGGGGTCTTTTGTATTTTACTTGTCATAAACAGGTAAACTGCCAAACTGGATATGTGACTAGAATATTTACTTTTATGGAATGTTGAGGCATCTTTTGCACTTGTTTTTAATTTGTTGCTTATTATAGTTGTGCTCTTTTGGAATGTTGAGGCATGTCAAACTGTTGAAGAGTCTAATCTATAATAGTCTGCTAACATTAATTTGTTACTAAAATATCAACGACACACCAATAATACAGTGATATTGAAACAGACTTGAATCTCTATTACAACTTGATACCAACTAAATAAACTAATAGCAAATTAGACTGATCTTAATCAATCAGTCATACTCAACATCGCTGTCCTCGTCAAGATCTAAATAAAAGAAGGGATGGTTCATGAGTGGTCCAAGCCCCCACCTCAAACTAGGATCCTTAACCAAACACCTTCTCAGGAAGTCTTGTGCTTCTCCAGACAGCCAATCCGGTATATCTGGGATGAAACTGCTTCGACCGATGAGATTAATCCAATCGTCCTTACCAAGTCCGGTATATTCTTCCCAAACTGTTTGACCCGTTAGCATCTCTAGAACTGTGCATCCGAGAGCCCAAATATCAACACCATAATCCACAATGCCATGGCTAATTAGCTCAGGTGCCATATACCTAGTCGTCCCTCTCCAATGACCCGAGCCGTTTCCGTATTCAGTCGAACCTTTCTCCATTGCTAAACCGAAATCCGCAATCTTTGCTGAAAACCCGATAGGTCGAGTGGGATGAATCACAGGGGTAAGTAGGATATTGTCGGGTTTAATGTCACAGTGAATGACTTTGTTACGGTGGATATGGTGGAGACCAAAGAGGATATCTCTAACGAATACTTTGACATCACTCTCGTGTAACCCTCTTCCATTGGTCTCGATTAAATCCGTGAGACTTTTTCCAGAGCAATACTCGAGAATCAGATTGTAAGTCCGCCTCTCGCCATGGCCAGACATGGTTTTCTCACGAGCGATCTCGTGGCCAAAGCAACGGACGACGTAAGGAGAAGAGAGACGGGCTAAGATTCTTCGCTCGTCCATGAGACTGGAAGCTCGTGGCAAGTCTGCTGATTTGATGGCGACGAGGGACTTGTCTTTAACGTCTGAACGGGTGGCGAGATAAACAGAACCGTAGGAGCCTTTGCCAAGGAAGTGAGACTTAACCCAAGAAGAGGACTTTGGTACTCTTACTACAGAGTTGAATGATTCTTTGGTGATCTCCTCTATACTCTTACTGTTGCTCTTCTTCTTCTTCGAAGCAGTTCTCCGTTTCTTCTTAATACGAGATGAACATCGGTGGAGAAGTTGCATAGGGTTTACTGCGAAATTAGGGTATTTAGAAAGAGGGACATTCATCGTCGTGATGTCTGATGAATCGGAAGGAATCAATATCACACTTTGAGCCATCGTGTTTCTCTCCCAAAATCTCACTCTGTTTTATGTTGTAAATATTCAAACAAAAGGGCAAACCGAAGAGAGAGAAGCCTATAAATAAGGTCTCAGTGTCCGACTCTTTGACTTAGTCAACCCATACATAATTTCCTTTTTCCTTTGTTGGCATCATTATTACTTTTCCTTTTTTTTTCCAACTCCTTCTTTGAATCGAAAATCAAATGTACGGAAACTTTCTTCGAAATTTCTTACATTTCTGCTCAAATCTCATCACTTGATATCTACCCAAGTCAAAGCTAGAGTCTTTCTCCGATGGTTTGATTCACTGTCTGCTTCGAAGACCGAAAAAGGGAAAACACTTTTTCTTCATAGGTTAAGAGATTTCGTTTTCTGAATCTGGAAAGTATGAGCAAGTAGTTATTGTTTCGCTCAAGATTTGCTTTTTCTGTTTTTTGTCTGGATATAGGAGTTTGGTTCAGTTTTAGTAGAGTTGTTGTGCCCATGGCAAATCTTTGGAAGAAGCAGAAATTCAGAGATACGGCTTCATGTCGTTTAGGGATTCTATTTGCAGTCACACTCTCTTTAGTTCTTATGTTTCTTATGTTGGTGTCTGTACCCAGAACAGCTTTTCCCGACCCTGATTTGGATGGTCTGGACCAAGATTTGGAAGCTAAGCTTAACTCTTCCTTGCTAAGTGTAGCTAGAGGTAATCGAATGTCGCTTGCCCTGCATAGAAGGAACCGTATTCCGCCTAAAAATTTGGATCTGTACCCGAATTTGGCAAAGGACCATGTGGTCATCGTCTTGTATGTGCACAATCGGGCTCAGTATTTTCGAGTAACTGTGGAAAGCTTGTCCAAGGTTCAAGGAATAAGCGAGACCTTGTTGATTGTTAGTCACGATGGTTACTTTGATGAGATGAACAAGATTGTGGATGGTATCAAGTTTTGTCAGGTGAAGCAGATATTCTCGCCTTATTCCCCGCACATATTTCGTTCGAGTTTTCCCGGTGTGAGTCCGAATGATTGTAAGGAAAAGGGTGATGAGGGGAAGACACATTGTGATGGCAATCCGGATCAGTATGGGAATCACCGGTCTCCAAAGATTGTCTCTTTGAAGCATCACTGGTGGTGGATGATGAACACGGTATGGGATGGATTGGAGGAGACTAAAACTCACCAGGGTCATATTCTTTTCATCGAGGAAGATCATTTTCTTTTTCCTAATGCTTATCGCAATATACAGACTCTCACGAGGCTGAAACCTTCGAAATGTCCCGACTGCTTTGCTGCTAATTTAGCACCATCTGATGTCAAGTCGAGAGGAGAAGGGATTGATAGTTTGGTTGCAGAAAGAATGGGAAACGTCGGGTATTCTTTTAATCGAAGTGTGTGGGAGAATATACACCAGAAGGCAACTGGGTTTTGTTTCTTTGATGATTACAATTGGGATATAACAATGTGGGCTACGGTTTTCCCCTCTTTTGGTTCCCCTGTTTACACACTGAGAGGGCCTAGAACTAGCGCGGTCCACTTTGGAAAATGTGGGTTGCATCAAGGTAGAGGAGAGGAAGGTGATTGTATCGATAATGGAGTCTTAAACATCGATGTTAAGGAAACAGATAAAGTTATGAACATAAAAGAAGAATGGGGAGTTCGGGTGTTTAAGCATCAGCCGGGTTATAAAGCTGGTTTCAAAGGTTGGGGAGGTTGGGGCGATGAAAGGGACCGACATTTATGCTTGGACTTTGCCACCATGTATCGTTCCAGAAGCAGCAGAGCATCTCCATGAAGGCTTAGGGACTTCCAAGTAAATGTGGTAATGTAATCAGTAACATATTTTAAAGGGAATGCTTTCAATATACGTGGCTTGTAACTAAAAGACTAGCGGTTTGTTCTCCTCATACTTTGCCATTGATGGAGAACAACATCATACTTGCTGGAGTTTAGGTAATGAAGGCAGGAGATGCCATCACATATTGTATTAGCAGTGAGATTAAAAAGATGGGAATGGTGGCGATAGTCGTTGTGATGTATCCTCTCATTTCTCTCTTTACAATGAATATAAATTGATATCTGATATAACATTTTGATCAAGAGGGTAAAATCATTGATATAGTGTTTGTACAGTCCCGTATGATGGTCCTCAACAAAAGACCATTGCATCAATCTAACTACGAAACACAAAGTTACTCAAGTGATGAGCGAAAGGATCCAATGACTTTGTAACTGATGAATAAAGTCTCATTGACTAATTACATTCAATATGTTCATATCTAGATATATAGCAACACTAAGCATGTCTGACGTACGATATTGATTAAAAAAAAGTGAATAAAACAACCCGAGGCATAGCACGGAAACTCACCTTATCTTACTAAAGAGAAGATGAGCACCATGCTGAGGCTGCAAGGTCACAAACAAAACCGGAGCATGGACATAACTTGGAGACAGTCTGAAACTGTAGTGCCTCAAGACTGTAGCAAGAACTGTTTTTGCTTCAACCATTGCAAGATTCTGTCCCACACAAGTCCTAGGACCCAACCCAAATGGCACAAGCAGAGCTGACTGCTTTCTGGGATCTTCGAACCTACGTGGATTAAACTCCTCTGCATCGTCTCCCCATGTTTCTTTGTTGTGGTGCATCGCGACAACAGATAGATGGAGTTGAGTTCCTGCAGGAATCTCAAGGTTTCCGAGCTTGGCATTCTTAAGAGTGTCGCGGTTCAGTGTCATCGCTGGAGGGTAGAGACGAAGAGTCTCATTGATAATCATACTTAGCTGTTAACATAGAAAAAGAAAGTGTTGTTGAGTATATAGTAGTTATGAATTCTTAATTTGGGGGGACATAAGACTTACAATCTTAAGGTCTTGCAAATTGTCTGGTGTGGGAAACCCGGTTGGTCCGAGGACGCGTATGACTTCTTCCCGAGCAATGTTTTGCCATTCTTGGTGCATAGATAAGAGTACTAAAAACCATGTCATAAGATTACCCGTTGTTTCTTTAGCTGCAAAGTAGAAAGTCTTGCATTCATCTATAACTTCTTCAATTCCAAGCTTCTCTTCTTGACCATTTTGATTCGTGTATGAAGACGTGAAAGCCTGAAGCAGAGTTCCTGATTTCTCCGCAGCTGTTGTTTTGTTACTTTCGATCAGTTTCTGGATAGAACCACGGATTTGTTTCTCGGTTCTCCATATTTCTCTATTTGTTTTCGAAGGCAGGAATCTAAACCAGCATTTGAAATAAGCATTACGGTTTTTCCTTTATACTGTTCTAGAGATAGGAAGATTTCTCATAAGACTTACCTGAATCCGGGAATATAAACGCTCCATCGAACCTGAACGAAAAGACGCATCATACGCTCCTGCAATGCAAAGATTCCTTTCCCTTCTTCCACACAGTTCCCAAAAGCTATTCCTGATAATATATCTTCAGACACACTATGCATCTCTCTGTGTATCTCTAACTCAATTTCATCTTCTCCATTTCTCAACTCCTCCCACTTCTCTAACAACCTCATAGTACTTGTCAACATTTGCTGCACCCACCTCTACAAAAATATCTCACCTTTAGTTAAAATCCTCATAGTTCAATAAAATGTTCACAGAAGATAAACAATCTTGAAACCTAATCAACCACATTCAAGAACTCGGATTTAGTAACTTCATGCTACACTAGATTTGATGTGTACCTTGACTTTCTCCATGGTAAAAGCTTGAATAGCGATTCGTCTATGAAAAGCCCATTGGTCACCTCTAAGACCAGGAAGACCTTGAGCATAAAGCAGCCTAGACAAAGGGTTATGTCCGATTCGATCAAACGAGCCACTCGTCGTTAAAGCTTCCCGCATTAGTCTTGGATCCGAAGTAGCCACCACCGGTTTCGACCCGAACCAATAAAGAAACGTCTTCCCATAAACATGTGACCATTGGTGATAGTGAGGAGCCACACGATGGACAAACTCATGAGGATTGTCACCTGAAGGAATCGGCTTTGCTTTCGCCTCCGCCGTTAACCGACTCACCTCACCGGAGTTCCCGGAGAATATCTTGTAACGAGGACCCGTCACGTGTAGTTTCTTGAAGTGAGATTTGATTCTCCAAGGCAGCCATAGATTAATGTAGACGAATCTGAAGACAAGAAAGAAGCAAAAGACCAAGAAGCAGAGAAGATACGGGAAGAGCATATTTGGATTTACCAAACTCCAACTCTCTTGCCTTCAAGTACATTTAATGGATCTTGAAATCTTGTCTTGATGTTGAGACTGCCACAAGATTAGTTACAGTACGAATAAAGTCAAAACTTGCAAGATGTGACCGGAGAAACAGAGCAACCGGTAAAAGAATTTATTTTTTTTCGCCAGAGTTTTACATGATACAAAAATTTCAAGCGTTGACCGGTAAAAAAAAAAAAAACAGCAACTGTTAAAAAAAGGGGTGGTTTTAGTTTTGTTCGTCTAAAGCTTGGTTATTACCGTACAAGCTCTCTCTTCTTTGACCAAACCCAACAGAATCAAGACCTGGCCCACCACGATACTTCATTGACTCTTGTGCGGTTGTTCTGTAGTTAGTTGTATCAATCGGAGCTCTTGAGCTCGCGTCGTTAGAGGCGACTGGCCGGTAAGTACCTGCTGCTGCTCCTCCGGTAGGGTACTGAGATGATGAAAAGTATCTTCTTCGAAGATCCATGAGGTCATCGTTTCTCCTAGATGGTTCAGTGAAAGAACGTTCGTCGATTCTTCGAGATGGCTCACTGAAAGACCGTTCTGTTGCGGAGTTATGTGCACTAATGGAAGACGAAGGAGGTATCGCCGTGGAGGTGAAAGGATCGTCGGGTCCCCAAGCAGTGAGAGATTCTTTCTTCTTGGCGAAGAAATGCCAAGCGCCGAATAAGAAGAGTATGAAGAAGAAAACAGGAGTGCTCCATAGCATTGTGTTGAATTCTGTTTTCGTTGTCCGAAGTTTTGATTTGTATGTAGCGATGTATCCGTCACCTAAACCCATCACAAGGAGCTTTTCACGGTCGCTTGCTATTAAAGGAGTTACCTTTTCAAGCTTCCGGTGATTGGTTTTAGATGATTCTCGATGGCTCAAGAACATTGACCTGATATCTTCTAATGTAGCGGGGAAAAGAAGTCGAGGACCTGTGGTTCGGACATAATGTTGAGTCGATACGTTGTATACAAAGACTTTCTCTTGGCTGACTACAAGAAGATAGCCTTTGATGGCTTGTAATGCAACAGGCTCCTCCATTTGAACCTTCTTCTTTGATCTCACTCTACATTTGAAGTTCATGATATCTCCAAGAAGCAATACATGAATGACTTCGCCTTCGGATGTGAATCCATAAGCTTTAGACCGTTCTGACGCATCAAAAACATAACTTCTCGCTAGAGAATGATTCAAACCTTCACACTCAGATTTTCTTATCTTCATACTTCTCAAGTCCAATGAACCAGCACCAGTCTCAGTGAGAAACAACAACCTCTGCTTCAAAAACACAAGCGGTCTGCTCGTCGGGGTAACCGATCCATAAACCGTTCTATTCTCAGTGTAAACCGTAAGTTTTCCACTAAGATCCGCCGCCAATATATACCTAATACGACCCACATGATGCACTTCTAATAAAGTCACTTCCAAACCATCCTCCGTGCCATCAAACTTACCAACATTCTCCATCACAGCGGAATTCCAATCTTCGCCAATCGACCCCTCACGGAGTCTATGCAACAAGATGACTCCACTCTGATGCCCCGTCACCACGAAACTCTCGTTCTTATACACAGACATGTAAGAAACCATAGCTGTAACCGGTGAATCACAACTGGTGAAAAACTCAACCAAAACATCCCCATTTCTCAAGAACACATACACCTTACCACTCGAATCACCAACCGCGAAATACTTACTCAAACCTTCGAAATCTCGAAATGGTAACACATTGATACAAGTTGCTTCAGAATCTAATTTCACAGCTGAAGTAAACTCAAATCTTTCAGAC
The DNA here is from genome assembly GCA_900406245.1 of Odontarrhena argentea. NCBI lineage: Eukaryota > Viridiplantae > Streptophyta > Magnoliopsida > Brassicales > Brassicaceae > Odontarrhena > Odontarrhena argentea. Next base: position 20,929 of record OVAF01000127.1, on the reverse strand, counting down.
CAGAAAGGACTATACTTTGTCACAGAAAACGCTTTAGCTTTCTCTCTAATCCCTTGTTCTTCGATCTCGTTCTTTACCTTTAACTGAGTTTCAGATAACCTAGCATCTAATCTAGCAATTACTTCCGTAAGATTCCTAACAAGTTCCTCCAGTCTATGTAATAGAACATCTTTCCTGTCGGAAACATCTGAGTTCTCGTACGAAATCGGATCAGACACGAAAGTGGTGACAACAGGAGATGATGTATCCGAATAAGTCGGTGTAAGGCAAAGCAAAGTAAGCGAGAGAAAGAAGAAGAAGAAGAAGGACTTGCCGTTTCGAGAAACCGCCATTACAGAAGGGTAAAAAAAGCAGAAGGGTCTTTTGTTTGTTCCTTCTTGAATCAGTAAGTAACCGCCATTACTGGAGATCTGTAGAAGATGAGGAATTTGGATCTAGAAGCAAAGAAGATTTAGCCTGTCGGAATCTATCTGAAGATTTTCTTTTGTAAGTCAAACAAGAGAAATTATATAAATTTTGTGATTTTTGTGTCCGAAGCTCTTGGTCGTCTTCAGTCTTAAGCTAAAGATTAGGGGAAGAAAGATCTGTCCTCAGATTTTATTTTGGAGATCACAGTAATTAAGCTGCATTTCTTTTTTTCTTACATAGGCTCAAAGAAGAATGGTCAATAAATTCGCTTATACAAATATTTTTGTCATCCTAATATTATTAAAAATATGCATAAACAGAGGTGAAAACAAACTTAGCCGGCAGCGGCGATCACAAACAAATCTTGGAAACAACAGCCGGTAAATCATAAATCGATTCCTATAAAATTTTAAAACAACCGAAACCGTAAGAATGAGAAATCAACCACACCCAAAATAAAAACTAAACAAAAAAGAATTGATCCAGAATAACTAAAACAAGGATAAGAAGCGTGATTAGTTAAATTCGAAAGACAATCGGAAAAATCTTCCATCTATAAAAAATAAATGTACCTCTTCAGTGAAACATGCGATTGATAATTGAAGAGAATGGGTCAATTTATTGCCCAAAACACACCCCGAGATAGAAGAACATGAGAATCGCCAAGAACAACCAGAAGAGGAAAGGAGCTTGACCACATCGTAGTAGAGACAAGGAGCGAGGAAACCATTTTGGGAAGTTGGCCGGAGCAAACCGCAGTTGAGATTGAAACGAAATCTTCAAGACTACAAGTTTACCAAACCCCTAATTAGATATTGAAGATTAAACTTGAAAGTCTAAAATTGAATCTTTAATCTCCAAATCCGGAAACCGATTAACAAATCGAAACCCAATTCGCTTGCATGCAAACAAGAAAATCATAAAAATCAGATCAATTGAAGCTAGAGTGGAGGAGATCCATACATCCACAAAGGAATCAGAAAAGATCCGTCGTTAATTTAATTTAAACGATTTTCAGATTAGGTCGTGAATTTCTTAACAGACCGACGGAGAAAAAAGAAAAGGAAAAGAAAAATAAGTGAAATGGGGCTGGCATGAAGAGAAAAGCCAGAGAGGAGTCAACATTTCTTTTATATATTTATATCAAGACACTATTATTCATTCATTTTTTCAGTTTAATTTTTTTTATGCATTGGTTACTGTTTATGGTTTTATTTCCGTCTTTCTTAACCGTTGTTTCCATATATATTTCTTTTTTTATAAGACTTTGTCTCTAATTCAAAAGAAAACAACTTGGGTCCCCAACGAATACGCCCTAGCCGCCGCCCAAGGTCCTGCTTCAAGATCCAGCCGTTTGCTCGACTCAGGACCGGTTTCCGGTGGCTCTTTTAGCACTGGTACCGGTCCTGTGGTCCTTCTGTCTTCTCCCTTGCGTTTCCTTCTTGCTGTAGGTGTGTGTTTTCTCTGGCCTTTGGTGTTGCTCAGGTGGTGAGGTGGGGGTTATGAGGTTAGATCGGCTCTGGGAACCAGAAGGTTCCGGTCTTTGTGTCAACGGAGCTGCTCCGGCAGCACACACCGTTCGCGGTGGTCCTTCCTGGCTTCAAGTTTTCGATGTCGCCTTGTCTCCTCTCCTCCGGTTTGTCCTTCCTCTCAGTCGCTCTCTTCTTAAGCTTGATGTTAGTGGCTTTCGGTTTTGCTTTGGTTCTGGGTTCGATGGTTTTTGGGGAATTAGGGCTAGCCACACTGTCCTTCTTCACTGATTGAAATGGTCAGGGGCAAGGCTTGCTTTCTGAACCGTTGGCTTCTCTTGGTGGTTTGGTTCTGAGTTTGTCAGCTTCTACTGGGTATTGTTTCTTCTGGTGGTTCTTGCTCTCTTAAGCTAGTTCGATCTCTTTCTGATCTTTTTGAAGATTGGTTTTATTTGGCTTAAGTTTAGCCTCGCTCCTTGTCTCTACATTAAGGCTTGATCGAAGTCTACTCTCGTGTAAGGTTTATTTGAGGTGTTTCCAAGTCGGGTCCTTTCTCTGACATCATCTCTTCCTGCTTTGTTGCCGGATTCTTAACCTTGTTGTGCTTATTTTGGGAGGTAGTTTTTATTACTCTATAAAAGGAGGGTTGTTTGTTCGTTATGAAGTTTGGCTTCATCTTCGACCTTTTGGTTCTTCCGGAGCAAGTTTTAGTGGTAGCGGTTCGAGTTTGGAGTTGTTCATTCCCAAGAGTTAGTTGTTGGTTTTGGTTTGGCTTTGTTCCAAGTTTCCCTCTTTTGGGCGTAGTTGCCAGGTTAGAACTTCGACCTTTGGCATTGTATTCCACCTTGCGTTGTACTTTTGGTATAATAAAAAGTTTAGATGGAAAAAAAAAAAAAAAAAAGACTTTGTCTCTAATTTTTTGCCGGTTTTTGGTCGTGAAAATTATGATATACTTTTTTTTTTTTATCAACAAAAAAACTTATAATCATAAAATTGCCTCTATATAAATGATGTAATTTAGTGAAAGTTGTTTACATAATCTAATTTACCAGTGCACCCGGGATCGAGCCCCGCTCCCTACACTCTGCAATATTCAGGACATGGCTATTGGATCCAGCCAGTTGTGGCCCAATCGATATTAAAGTGTGGTTGAAAAAAAAAATCTAATTTACGTGATCTAGTTCTATCCAAATAGACAAAACACTTTGACTTTAGATTCATCTTTCGTTTGATGTTGAATAGAAAAACGTAAAAAAATAACATTCCTCGCAGTTTAGTTTGTAATCGTATATTTTTAGAAAAAGTTAGAAAAAAAAAAATCGGATGAAAAAAAAGCTTTAAATTTTCCAAAATTAAATAACTTGTCATTTCTCTCTCGTTAATCAAACGATATCTGTAACTTTACATTTGTATGTCTAAGTTCATCAATCCCTTAACTAGGGTTAACGTTCTATTTACTTAGAATTTTATAATTTTATTCTCATTCTTTATATGAAGACCAACAATTGTGCCTCAGGGAATGAAACACAGTGCAAGTTCTATTTTTTTTTTTTTTTTAAGTACCTTCAAATTCAGAGCAAGTCATGTAGATATTTCCTAGCTTCTTGATTAGTATATGGCGCAAAAAATGTGCTATGAATATGACTATCACCTTTCTTCCCTAATGTAAAGGAAACTCTGAACGCTTTGCATTTCGAAAATGTGACTACTCTTATGGGTTAGAAGTTGAAACATTACCTTATGGTAGTTGATTGATCACATAAGAACCGTGGAATCAAATATAGATGATCGAACATAAAGAGACAACCGTTAGCTACAAGCCTACAAGCATGCCACCAATGAATATGGAAAGAAAAGACTGAAAGAGTTGTAAAGACACCAACAACACCTCATGCACGGAAGAAGACAGCAAGAACAATGTGATTATACAAAGTTATAATTTGACTCTTCTTAACTTGAAGCTGTAACATTCTCTAATCGCAGTTGATCAATCACATAAGAACCAACATTAGAGTCAATTAATCTTGCCACACATAGAAAACATTTCGATTGCAAAAAAAATTTGGACCATTTCTCGATTTGTGCGTGTCATCCTTGCGCAGGGGCCATGCTAATCTTCTCTGTATCGTTCCAATTTTATCGGATGTCCCCGAAGGGACAATCATATATTATATAAACATAGTTTCCTTTTCCTCCATAAGCGATGTGGGATTTTTCCATACATTGTTAACAGTTTTATAAACCTTAATGGGCTTTTTATCAAAAAGATATTTTCTACTTTCTTTGTTGCTTAGCCCATTAACAACGGATTGGTGTTCTCAGTAGTGTGCCAGGCTTTTTGACAAACTCAAACTCTGAAGAAAAACAAGAGCACAAAGATTTGTACTTGATTATACTAAGACCCTTTCTGCTTTGTGTCTTGTACTTTGGTGACCCATCTATTGCGGCAGAAATTATGATTCTGGGATTAAAACATCATTTTATCTTTAAATTATCCTTAATTTGTCACATTAGTGATATAATAATTTTCTAATAATCCCATATAAACTATTTGACTACATTATCTATAGGTCTCATATAGAGTCAGCCGTGTGATCAATGAATTTCAATCATTAAAAAGGAAAAAGCTTTTAAAAATAGACATCATATCAAATACACTTGCAGAATTTTATAACTATCCAATAGAATATTATTGAGCCTTGGTGAGAAGTACATACGATTTGGTAGTTTGTGATTTACCAGCCATGAGAGATGCAGCAGAGTTGTACGTAACATTTGTCACAACATTGGTACTTGGTAGCTACAAAAATGACATTATTATGTCTAAGTCTAACATAATCAGAAACTATGTCTGGGCATTTTACCCGGAGCCGAGGAACCGAAAAATACCCAAACTGAACCGAACCGAACCGAGAATTATATTGGTACCCGAAATACCTGAAACATAAATTAATTTTTATATATTTTGGTTAAAGTTCCTAAATGGTTCGTATATTACTAGAACCGACCCGAAATATAAAGGGATCCTAAATGGTTCCTATATTACTAGAACCAAATAACCACGAAACCGAACCGAACCGATATGCGATATGCCCCGGGATATCGCAAACTATGTGCAAAATACTGTCATAAAAGTACATTCTTACATACACACACCAAACTATATGCATATGTATATTTGCTCATAAGTCATAACTCATAACTCATAACTCATAACTCATAACTCATAACTCATAACCCATTAAGAGGGGAGGAGCTGAGCATTTTACTCTAACCGAACAAGGGGATATTGGTTTGCTTACACAATTGGTAGACGTAGGTGAGATAAAACAAAAACATTGTACAGTCTCTTTAAATAATTGACTTTTGGGGAACAACAACAAAACTCACACCAGCCAAAGAGTCGATCCGAAAAAACGATGTCGTTTCGTCTCACTCTCCCTCCTTGTTACGCTCCTCCTCTCTTATAAACAAAGAAACAATCTCACACACTCTCTGCAACAAAATAAAATACCTTTCCTTTCTCCATCTTCCAATGGCCGCAACGGTCATTTCCTTCCTCCACTTCACCTTCTTCTTCACCATCCTCCCTCACACCACCGCCGTATTATCAGAAATCCAAGCTCTCACTTCCTTCAAACTCTCTCTCCACGACCCTCTAAACTCCCTCTCCTCCTGGTCTCCCTCTTCCCCCTCAGCTCCATGCGACTGGCACGGCGTCTCTTGCTTCAACACCAGAGTCCATTCCCTTCGTCTCCCTCGTCTCCACCTCTCCGGTCCCCTCACTCCACAGCTCAGCTTCTTAACACAACTCCGTAAACTCAGTCTCCACTCGAACTCCTTAAACGGCGTCGTTCCCACCTCCCTCTCTCGTTGCGTCTTCCTCAAAGCTATCTACCTTCATAACAACTCCTTCTCCGGTCACTTCCCGCCGGAGATACTGAATCTCAACAATCTCCAAGTCATCAACGTCGCTCGTAACTACCTCACCGGAGATTTGACCAACGTCTCCGTCTCGAATACGCTCCGGTACATAGATTTGTCTTCCAATGCGATCTCCGGTGACATTCCGGCGAACTTCACTTCCTCCTCTTCTCTCCAGCTTATTAACCTCTCTTACAACACCTTCTCCGGGGAGATTCCGGCGAGTTTGGGGCAATTACAGAACTTACAGTATCTCTGGCTAGACTCGAATCGTTTACAAGGTACAATACCATCTGCATTATCAAACTGTTCGTCTCTCATACACTTAAGCTTAACCGGAAACTCATTAACCGGTTTAATTCCGACGACTCTCGGTTTAATTCGGACTCTCCAAGTGATGTCCTTGTCGGAAAATTCGTTAACCGGTTTAATCCCCTCGAGTCTTCTCTGTAGTCACAATACCTCCATGCGGATTGTTCAATTAGGAGTTAATAAGTTCACGGGGATTTCGAAGCCGTCGAATGGAGTTTGTGTGAATGTTAATTTGGAGATTCTTGATCTTCACGAGAATCGCATTAATGGCGAGTTTCCTCTGTGGTTGACTGATTTGACTTCTTTGAAGGTTTTGGATTTGACAGGAAACCGGTTTTCCGGTGGGTTTCCGGTTAAAGTTGGGAACTTTAAGGAGATTCAGGAGCTGAGAGTTGCGAATAACTCTTTTGTTGGTGAAGTTCCGATGAGTATTGGAGATTGTGGATCTTTGCGTGTGGTTGATTTTGAAGGAAACGGGTTCTCGGGTCAGATTCCGGCTTTTCTGAGTCGATTACGGAGCTTGAAAGAGGTTTCTTTAGGAAGAAATGGGTTCTCGGGTCGGATTCCGTTGGATCTTCTCGGTTTATCCGGACTTGAACGGTTGAGTCTTCACGAAAATCGGCTCACCGGAGTTATACCGTCGGAGATAACGAAGCTAGCTAATCTTAGTGAGCTTAATCTTAGCTTCAATAGATTAACCGGTGAGATTCCGATTAATGTAGGTGATTTGAAGAGCTTGAGTGTGTTGAACTTAAGTGGATGCGGGTTAACGGGTCGGATACCGGGTAGTGTTGGCGGGTTAATGAAGCTTCGGGTGTTGGATTTGAGTAAACAGAGAATCTCCGGTGAATTACCTGTTGAGCTCTTTGGTTTGCCGGATCTTCAAGTTGTTGCTCTTGGAACCAATGCTCTTAAGGGTGTTGTACCGGAAGGTTTCAGCAGTTTGGTTAGTCTCCGGTTCTTGAATCTCAGTTCCAATTTGTTCTCCGGGCAGATACCGAAAAACTATGGGTTTCTCAAGTTATTACAAGTGCTTTCTATGTCGCACAATCGGATCTCCGGTTCCATTCCGGCGGAGATTGGGAATTGCTCTAGTCTTGAGGTTCTTGAGGTCGGTTCGAACCGGTTAACAGGTCACATTCCGGTTTCCTTTTCGAGATTGTCTCGTTTGAAGAAGCTTGATTTGGGTCACAATAAGTTATCAGGTGGTATTCCGGATCAGATTTCTAAGGATTCATCTCTGGAGTCTCTCTTGCTTAATTCGAATTCTATATCGGGACGAATACCGGAATCGTTATCAAGATTGTCGAATCTTACCACATTGGATCTTTCGTCGAATAGACTGAATTCTACTATACCATCAAGTCTCTCTCGGCTTCATTCTCTTAAGTACTTCAACTTATCAAGAAACAGATTGGAAGGTGAGATTCCTGAAGCTCTAGCTGCGCGTTTTACCAACCCGTCTGCCTTCACCAATAACCCTGGACTATGCGGTAAACCGCTTGGTGTAGAATGTTCAAATGTTCGGAAAAGAAGAAGAAGAAAGTTGATTATATTAGTAACACTAGCAGCGGCTGGAGCTTTGTTGCTATTATTATGTTGCTGTGGTTATGTGTACAGTCTGTGGAGATGGCGGAACAAGATAAGATCGGGTTTGACCCGGGACAAGAAAGGGACCCCGTCTCGTACATCCCGAGCCAGTTCTGGTGGGACTAGAGGAGAAGACAACAACAATGGTGGGCCTAAACTTGTGATGTTCAACAACAAGATCTCTTTAGCTGAAACATTAGAAGCTACAAGACAATTCGACGAAGAGAACGTTTTGAGCCGAGGAAGATACGGGTTGGTTTTCAAGGCGACATTCAAAGATGGGATGGTTCTATCTGTTCGTAGACTCATGGACGGTGCTTCAATAACCGATGCTACATTCCGCAATCAAGCAGAGGCTTTAGGTAGAGTGAAGCACAAGAACATCACAGTCTTGAGAGGATATTACTGCGGACCACCCGATTTAAGACTTCTAGTTTACGACTACATGCCTAACGGAAACCTCTCAACTCTTTTACAAGAAGCCTCACACCAAGATGGACACGTCCTGAACTGGCCAATGCGTCATCTCATCGCTCTTGGAATCGCTAGAGGACTCTCTTTCTTACATTCTCTATCAATCATTCACGGCGATTTGAAACCGCACAACGTACTCTTCGATGCAGATTTCGAAGCGCATCTGTCAGAGTTCGGGTTAGAAAGACTAACAGCATTGACTCCAGCTGAAGAACCATCCACTTCATCGACACCAGTCGGGTCATTAGGCTACATTGCACCCGAGGCAGCATTAACCGGTCAATCAAGCAAAGAGAGCGATGTCTACAGCTTCGGGATCGTCTTGTTAGAGATCTTAACGGGTAAAAAAGCGGTTATGTTCACGGAAGATGAAGATATAGTGAAATGGGTTAAAAGACAATTACAAAAGGGACAAATCGTTGAGTTACTTGAACCGGGTTTATTGGAGCTTGACCCGGAAAGTTCGGAGTGGGAAGAGTTTTTGTTAGGGATCAAAGTTGGTTTGTTGTGTACCGGTGGAGATGTAGTTGATCGACCATCTATGTCTGATGTTGTGTTCATGCTCGAAGGTTGTCGAGTTGGTCCGGCGATTTCCTTGTCCGCCGATCCTACTTCACCTACTTCTCCGGCCGCCGCTGCCGCCGCCGTAGCTTCTTGAAAATTGCTTTGAAAATTAATTTAATTTCTTGTGTGGATAATTTGGTTTTGTAATGTTGACATTGGTCCATCTTTGTCACGTGTAGTACGACAAATAACATAAAATGAATTTTTAAATGCGTTGTCTTATCTTTCCGGGATTTTCGTTATAAAGAGTTAAAAACCATATAACGAATATTAAAGTGGTTAGTCTAACGAATGATTATTTGTGAAGTGGACTTAAGATAGTGTGTGTTAACGTTGAACTGACCCTACGACGCCGTTTTGGTAAGCATTGCGTGATCTTATTTCATCATTAGACACACTTCGGTGAATTGGTCAGTGGGGTTGATGTGGGGTCCTCCACAATTTCGCTCTCTTTCTGTTTGGTTTCCCGCCAGATTATATTGGACAAGTGGGTGGGTGACACGTGTTAGTCTCCCCAAAGTAGCCGTTGATAATCTCTTGGATTTTTGTGTGTAGGGAATAGTGTAGTTTAAGCCGTCAGACGAAAAAGCTATTTAAGCAGAGCTTGACAGCTTGTTGTCTGAAATCCCAACTCCACGTAGGATTTTTAACTGTTGTTTAACACGTGGTAATCTTCACTGGCATTTTGTCACACTACTTTATTTATTTTTTGGTGGGGTATGCAAATTATATGTATGAAGAGAATGGGGAACTCCGCCTCTACTTTTATCCCTATTCTTTGGATTCCTTTTATAAATTTCTTCAACTATACACATTTATATTGCCATGAGATATTCGAGTAAACGAATTTTGGAGTAACGTTATTCACGAAGATGGAAACAAATTGACACAACAAGAGTGGTAGTCGTGAACAAGGGATTGGTGTGGGCAAGAAGGGGAAGGGAGAATAAATGTGAGGGAAATGCGAATTTGTGTGAGAGAGTTTAATGTATTGTTTTGTTGGTGTGGACAGTACTCATCTCATTATTCAATGTGTCATAACTCTCTTCACTGTTGTCTTTATAGCAAGTCATGACAATTTGTCGCTGCTTCTCTCTTGAATGCACTGCCTTTTTTCACCCACAATTATTGTTTCCAGATGTAAAATGGTAACAACACTATTACTAGTGAAAGAGTCAAGTGTGTTAGTGTTTAGTGTTCAAGGAAAGATTTCATGACGCGGATCTCAGAAAATCCCATACTTGAAAGAAAAAAGTATATAACAAGGCTGATAATAATTGCTTAATACTTTGCGTAACAAGTCAAACATTACAGGAAATCTCTCACTTCAAAGATGATGACAACATTAAGTCCTCCCTTGAAACGATTATTCTTTCACTCAGCTCTAGACTGTCCAGCTCGAGATGAGAGGATGATACCGACAATGAGACCATACAGTGCAAGCGCTTCGGCAAAAATGAGAATCAGAATCATTCCCACAAACAGCTTTGGTTGTTGTGCATTGGCTCTGTCAAAATAAGTCGTATGATATTAACAAAACAGAGTTTTTGAAACAAGTGAATGTAGAAATAAAGAAGCATCAAATGCAGAGTATAGTTTTGATACTACTGATAGCTCATAATAAGCACAAAGATATTTCTTCTATATATCACTCGGGTTAGAGATATCTCTTCCATACAGCCCACCAGATGACTGATAACATTAAATCATAAGAACTTCACGTAAAACTTCAAAAGAAGCTAAAGTTGATCTACTTATCCTTCCTAAATAATAAAATGCTGATACCCCTGAGATCTCTTCTATTCTCCATAAGACTTTCAATACAGACAGTTCTTAACCATTTTCGCATCTATAAACTTAGGAAGTGCAAATCTAAAACACAGATATCTCTTCCATTGATGATCTAGAGTTAACAAAAACAACTCCATTTAAGAAGCAAAAACATTCATACATCTCTTCCATTCAATTTCACCAGATGACTGATAGATGATAAGAACTGCAAGTCCTAGAAGGATCAATCACTAAAGCACGAACAATCGAAATACTGATCACAGAATAAGACTATTTAGAACCTAACCAGGGTCTACTCTAGTTATCCATCCAATTCAACAAGACAAACGAATCAAATCAATTAAGAAGAAGCAATCATTACCTAACACCAGCATCACCAACGATTCCGATAGCCATACCAGCAGATAAACCAGCAAGACCACAAGCCAAACCAGAAGAAAGATGAGCATATCCATCGAACAAGTAGTACGACTTAGCCTTAGGGTTAATCCCAGTACTGATGATCACAGCAATGATCAAACCATAGATACCTAACACACCAGCCATAACCACAGGGACAATCGATTTCATCACAAGTTCAGGTCTCATCACTCCCATCGACGCAACTCCCACACCACTCTTCGCCGTCCCGTACGCTGCTCCCATACCTGGAAAAAACAATCAAAATCGGATCAAATCGAATCGGTTGATTCAGAGTTCTCGCGAGAGAGGGATGATCTGATCTTACAGGAGAAAACGAGTGCGGCGGCTGCGCCGAGGAATCCGAAGAAGGGAGCAGTTTCATCGCCGCTAAATCCTGAAGCCATGGCTCTTGTTCTTCGATGAGATCTGTTAGGAGGAGGAGGAGGAGGTTGTGAGAGAGATAGTTTCGATTGATTGGTTAAGCAATGTTCATGGACTTGGTTTACTCCGGTATGGTTAAATCTTGTATAATAAGGAGATTTGATTGGTTGGTTAAACAAGTCTTCTCAACCATAATAGCATCTCCGACCATTATACCATTTTTTACACTAAATTGGTATAACACTATTTTAGTGTTGAGTTTTGCTTTAATCCATTACACTATTTTATACACTAAAAAAAAAAAATTCTAGATATATTCTCTTTCAATATAATTTTAATTTTCTAATGCCACTTTATTTTATCAAAATTACAAATTCGTTCTATATATAATTTTTTGTAATAATTCACAAACAAAATCTATCATTTTAATTAAATATTTATTATAGAAGTGAAATACATTGCACCAAAAAAATAATTCCCATAAAATTATTTAATCATTACCATTAGTGTATTTTTCCCACAAATGCTCAACTAAGTCATTTCGAAGTGAGAAATGGGCTTCATAGTCTTTGATTCTTTTATATCGTCCAATAAATTCTTGAACCGAATATGCTCGTCTTGCACTATTTCAACATCCGGTGGTGAAATTTATATTTCGCTTTCAATTGGCGCATCTAGATCACGTTCATCTTCAATTATCATATTATGTAAAATTACACAAGTAGTCATTATATCATGCAACACGTGCTTTTTCCAAAAGCGAACCGGTCATTTCACAATCGATTGGAGAACTCCAAAAACACGCATCACCTGCTACATTTGGAGAATATTTTTATTTTTATTTGTGTCGTCTTATATTTTATATTGAATAAATGTTATTTGCATTTCAATATTTTTATTACAAATGAAAGAATTATTTATATACAAATTTGAAATAATATGTGTAAAATAATTGTATATAATTAATCTAATTTATTTTCTTACATACATATATATTTTTTAAATTGATATAGTTAGTTATAATAATCAATTTGAAACTTTTTGAAATATGAAGAAATTTTTTACAAATAAAAAAGTATCACACTAAAATAGTGTAGAAAATTGAGTTTACACCAAATTTGATGTAAAAAAAATGATTTACACTATTTTAGTGTTAGAAATAGTGTTGGATTGGAGATGATTTTTACACAAAAATAGTGTTTAGTGTACGATTTAGTGTTGGGTTGGAGATGCCCTAAGGACACATATATAGTATAGAGACAACACTCTGTGCGGCCTAATAGAGATCTGGCCTTGTCAAGCTTCTGTGAAGCAAGTAGAGAGATAAAAGTAGAATCCTCAGCACATAAATGGTGACTTTGTAGCTTGATCCATTTAGATAGATCTACATGCTTGTTTCCATAATTATGAGTGTATATTTTATGCTTTCATGTGTTTAGAATAACACCGTATCCTACTCTTCTCTAGATTGTAAGCTTTGGTTTACATTGTTTGGTCCCCTTTTGATTTGGATACCTGAATTTCCGATCATCCTCAAAAGATGAATGAAACTTGTAATTAGTTCCATCATTTTGTGTGTTCTATATTGAACATTAGAGAGTATTCTCTGGTTAATTTGCTTTGGTTTAGTTTGGTTATTTGATATTTGGCTTAGTTAGTTATTTCGCTTAACCATTGATTTTGTGTGAGATATGAAGGAATATACATTTTTACAATGGAATTAGTCCCCTCTCCTCTCTTTTGGATGCCAAATGCAAAACGTAGAATTCAAGATTAATTAATTACTATTTTTATAAACTAACCAAGATAGCGACATTATGATCTTTATTTGGTTTCTGATGCTAGCATTTAAAAAATACTTCAGATTATCATATTCCATTAAGAATCATCAGGCGGTGTAATATAAGATAATGTTTTAGTGTTGAACTCATTTAAAAAAAAAAAGTGATGTCAATAACAAGATGCACTTTGACAACAAACAATTATAAAAAAAAAACTAAGAGTCACCATCAGTCGATCAGCAGTTGAGTTTTCCCACTAAAACATTAGAGAATTAAGAGAGGGAAGAACATTAGGAACAGAAATTAAGATCTGAAATGTATAACTTGATGTTATATATCAAAGTGAAAATCAATACAAAAACTATCTGAAATGTAGGCTCTGCCGGTAGATTGTCTATAACATATGCAAAAGATTATTCATCAAAATGTTAAATATGATAACAAACAATTTGACTATATGTTTGGTATCTCTATTAATGAAAGAAGGTAGCTCAGTTGTCGTCCATTTATATTTCTGAGTCTTTTGCTTGATACAAATATTTTGTCTCAGTAGCTAAATCACCAACGGGCAACGGTTGTAATGTATTAAAAGCAATATGCCTATAACCACCGTTGCATCCACAATCACTAGGCCTGTCATTGGGGTATTCGGTTCGATTTCGAGTAGAAACTGATCAGATTCGAGTTTATCGGGTATACATACTATATACCTATATTGGTATCAAAACATTTTTGGTTTGGTATCGGTTCAATATCGGGTTCGGTTTAGAAAAATTGGATAATTGTCATTGCTAATAGTTGCCATGCTAGATGCACTTCTTTATTTTTATTTTTATTTTTATTTTGAAAAAGGAAATGTACATATATAACGTTACATTTGACCATTATAAAGTAAATAACATTTACCCATTGAAACTTATTAAAGAACCATTTGTTTTGTTTTAAGAAAATTATGATCCCAATTATCATAAGAATAAAGTTGTGATATTGTAACCTGTCACGTTAAAAATATGCTTCGATGATTTATATGCTCACACGGAGATACAAACTGTAACTCAAGTGGAGATAGATTCTTAATATCTTTACAGTTTGTATTATAAAATAAAGACATACCAAAACCACCTTTTGGACATGTTCTTAGAGTAATACCCAAATGGTCAAACTAATAAAATAAAAATAAAAAAATTAGACGAACTCATTGATTTATTCTAGGATATATACATTTTGGCGATCTTGCTCATTAATAAAAATTTTATTTGCTGTTTTGAATATTTATCTGGAAAAGACAGTTGCCCCAACGAGACAGAATAAAATATCTTCTTTCTGCAGATATCAAATTTATTTATTTATAAACACGGGTTTTATTGTTGAAAAGTACTTTTTAAACATATGCTACACGCATTAATTTGTCAATTTTCATTTGTGTATATAAAAACAACTATATGGTCCATTGAATATATCTTACGTGACGGTGGAGTTAAGAAAACAACAAAACATAAGATTGACTTGCTTAATTTTTATTATGATTAGAATTAGAATGTTTGATATGGACATTAAACATCATCTCTCGTAACAAGATTACTACTAAACAATCAGGTGGAATTTATCCAAACCCTCACGTATAATGTTGTAACTAATAATAGAAAATGTTCCTTCGACGACAATTCATTTTTATTTATTTAGTTCATTTCAGGTTGGTACCACGTCTTGATAATACTAATATAAGTTTATCAAAATGCAATTGAGTTTCGACGTATTTGTTTGAATTCAGACAACTGTTTATTAAAGCTCTTAATTACGTGCATAATCAAGACTTAAAATCAAGCGTGCGGTGGAGAAATGTTGATACACATACAGTTACCAAAAAGCATTAAACTCATCCGATAGAGTATTTTAGAAAAATTTAGCAATTGTACGATGGAGTAACGCTTAAAAAGACTATAAGACATATTTACATCTCGATATGATTTCAAAATTCATAATCTTTTAGTCAAATAATAAAATACATATATATATATATATACACATATATCCGTTTCAAATCAAGTGTCGTTTTAAGATTAATTTTTTGTTTCAAACTAGTTATCGTTTTTCGTCTTTCAGTGTTATTTTGATTTTTAAATTGAATTTAACATCAAATTTAATAAGAAAACATTAACAATTAATTACTTTTTATTTTAGAATAGAATTTAAAATTTGATATGTTTAATTAACAATTATGAAAAATTCTAAAAAGACACTTAATTTGAAATGGAGGAAATATATATGATTAATTCTAGATATTAAACTAAATTTGAAATTGATGTGGAATCTTTGATTACCTGACGAGATAGTTTATGCAAATGTTGCATGGAACTTATATCAGAGAAGAAACCATTTTGTAACGTTGGGAATAACCCAATCGTGCGGACACAACTATTCCAATTGTACATTTACTCTCTAAAATCAAAATCTTAAGTCGTCGCCAGCTGAAAATTTATAGGGAGTTTAAATTTTAAATAATTAGTACATGATTTGAACAATTAGTACATCCCTATTAATTTTCCCTTAACATTATTATATAAATCTGAAATTTATTAATTAGTGGCTGTTATATGTTTTGATAAAGTCTAAACATATATAACAAACTGTTATAATGAAAATAATGAAGCATTACAAACATCTAATAAACTATTTTCTGATATATTTTCCATGATTTGAACAATTAGATTTCCTGTACTTGATCAAAATCATTTCTATCTCATTATTTTTGTTTTACAGTCATAAATCATTTTGATTTTGTAAATCATACTTTATCTAACGCATTCATTATTAATTAGACTTGGAAGATTTGCATACATTTAGTGTGACAAGTAAGATTTGTGTGTGTTGTTAATTGATGTTGGTCAACTTTAGCATAAAGAAGTTTTCAAATTTAGAAGCAAAAAATCTGGTTATTAAATAAAAGGGGGAAAACACCAAAAAAAACACACACACACACACACA
>OVAF01000126.1:0-68309 GCA_900406245.1 Odontarrhena argentea | reverse complement strand
TATATATATATATATATATATATATAAGAGATTCTAGAAGATCAATAATTGCTTAGTCCTCTCCAAATTACTCAAGCTGTATACAAAAAAAAATAAAAAATCAAAAGAAATCTCATATTTTACATTCATATTTCAGAAAATCGTTTTTTATATTACAAAACCATATAAAACATTATAAATATTAAAATTAAAAATTTAGATAAGAATTTGTATATTTTTAAAACACGTAAAGAAAAAATAATAATAAAACGGTAGAGGCATTTTTAAAAGAGAAATATCAAAAATACAAAAAATGATTTCGAAAGATTCATACTATTTTTTTTATAGAGTTTGAGTTAACTACTCTATATATATATATATATATATATATATTTTTTTTTTTTTTNTTTTTTTTTTTTTTTTTTTTTTTTTTGAGCCACAACTAATCTATATTTAGGATTTAGTTTTGAATGATTATAAGTTAATTGAAAGAATTTTTTTTTCAAAGTGTGGTATTTTGGAAAATCTCCCTTTTCAAAATTCTCATGCACGTGTCATGTGAAATTTAAATTGAGCTATGTGGAACTGTAAACATTTTAATATCCAAGAATATCATATAC
This sequence comes from Odontarrhena argentea, assembly GCA_900406245.1. Taxonomy (NCBI): domain Eukaryota; kingdom Viridiplantae; phylum Streptophyta; class Magnoliopsida; order Brassicales; family Brassicaceae; genus Odontarrhena; species Odontarrhena argentea. Next base: position 67,710 of record OVAF01000126.1, on the reverse strand, counting down.
TATAGTTCATGTATTACAAAAGAAAGTATATATATATGCTATCAAACTGCTATGAATCATTGTTAACTATCTACCATTAGCAAGAGAGCCCGAAGAAACCTCCAAGACAGACACAAAAGTATTGGAGCTGGAGGCTCTATCGGATGAAACATAATTGACAACATTCGATTTAGGATGATCATCTCTTGAAGAAACCGAGTTTCCAAATCTCCCATCAATTTGTGGGACATCCTCTTCACCATTCAAATATCTAATCACATTTCTCATAGACGGTCGAGACTTTGGTGTCTGATGGCAACAGAGTAATCCCACAACGAGTGCTAATTTCGCCTCCCTACCGTTGAAATTAGATCCGAGTTTCTGATCAACCGCGCTAAGTATTCTACCATTTGCGTGAAACTCCATAACCCAATCAGCTAAGAAGATATCGTCTATGTTTGTTGGTTTCTTCCCAGACACGATTTCTAACAACAAAACACCAAACGCGAAAACATCAGACGCAGTCGAGCCTTTGCCGTTACGTGTAAGCTCAGGTGCCATGTACCCTAAAGTCCCAACGACTTTAGTGGTATGCGTTAGCGTTCCATGTTCATAAAGCCTCGCCAGTCCGAAATCGCCTAGTTTAGCGTTCATCTCTGCATCAATCAAAACATTACTCGCTTTCACGTCTCTATGAATCACAATCTGTTCCCATTCTTCATGAAGATACAACAATCCCGACGCGATTCCTTTGATGATCTCGAAACGTACGTCCCAAGGCAACACCACACCGGTTCTTCTCGGCGTTGTGTATAGCAGTGAATCTAGGCTTCCGTTGGGGATATAATCGTAAACTAACAAAAGATCGGTTTTGTGTTTACACCATCCTTGAAGATTAACGAGATTCTTATGCCTTAACCTTCCTAAACTCTCGATCTCTGCGACAAATTCTCGTACACCTTGTAGACTGTTTTGAGTTATCTTCTTCACTGCGACCGGAGCCGAAGAAGAAGGTAGATTTCCTCTGTAAACGGTTCCAAATCCTCCGGTTCCAATAATCTCACTCTCTTTAAATCTCTCTGTTGCTAAGTAAAGATCTCTGTATCTAAACCTATGAGGATAATCAATCTCCCAATCCTCTAAAACCTCGTCTTCTCCAATTCGCTTTTTGTAAACCACAAATGTAAATAGTAACACAAGCAAGACCAGTGTGACAATAGATAAAGCTACAATCAAAGCAATGACTTGAGAATTGTAACCTTTCTTGGTATGCAAGCTAGTTTTCGGCGGGGATGGAGGAAGCTCCGGGAGATGGAGAAAATCCGCAGATGGGTTTTCTCCACAGCTTGAAAAACTCCAACCCATTACGTAATGTGCACTCGACTGTATTCCGGTCGCGGCAGTGAATCCGACATACATTTGTTCTTTCACTATATCTGACAACTCTAGAACTCGTCGCGAGATCATAGGCTGCGTGGGTGGTTTAAAGTCTAACCTTGTCGGATAGATAGTTATATTCAGTGTTTTGCTGGATCCGTCATAATCGATACGAGCACGGATCGATTCGCCACTTTCGAGCTGAAAATCTTCTTTTCGATCATTGGTATCGTAATAGATGAGGGGGTCTTGAATACTGGAGGTGAGATTGTTGAAATTGAGACCGATGTGGTTTCCTCTTCTGTTTTGGCCGTCTTTAAACCCTTGCACCGTGTCGAATTCAACAGCGAATACGTGATTCGAGGGATTCCCGTTGTTGGTTCTGTTAAAAAGCCCTAAATACTGTGCTGATTCAGCTCCAGGACGATTTGGGGTCGGAGAGAGTGTGAATGTGAAGCCAAAACCGCTGTTTTCGGAATTAGAAGGGATTATAACGAAGACAAAAGAAGTGCTAAAGGAGCATACTTTGATTTCAGAAGAGCCGTTGTGGTCAAGCAACCTAATCGGTTCGTTGTAAAACGCCGTTCCAGTGACGTTTTGGTCACGGTTAGTTAGTCTTAGCAGACCATCATTGAGTTGGATTTTTGCAGCTTCTTCGGTTTGAATCTCCGTTTGGTTTCCTTTGAAACCTCGGAAAGTGAATTTTGTTGTCGCCGCCTCCAGAACACCGGTTGATGATAGAAAGAGCAAGAACATGATGATTGTTCCTATGCTCATCGAGTATCTTGAGCTTCTTTTGACTTTGATGGTATGAAGTAATTTAGAGATCTCATTGAAATCTCAGGTATGGACTTATGTTCTTATTGCTCTAAATGCCAGAATTATGAAAAGACGAAGAAGTAGAATTTAGAAATGTTCAAAGTCAAAGTCTTGAAGACCCATTTGTGTGGTCGGCTATTTGTAACCATTTGTGTGGAGGAGATAGATAGACCTCCAAGAAAAAATTTCACACAATGACACAAATGAGTTATTAGTACTTGACAAAAATGAAATTCACAACGACAAAATATTACGCGGTTAATGATCATGATAATGATACCAAGGAAAAAGTCACGATACCATATTTTGCCGCTTTTCTTCGTTTAAGAGAGAAAACGCAAAATCGATTTTTTCCAGTTTTGTAATCGATTTTTGAGTTCCTTGACCGTGAAAACTATTTAAGTGGTACCCGACTCGTATTGGTCGTAAAATTTTTTAGCCCAGTATGAAATATTGGGCTGGGCCCATTATCTCTCTATTATATGACGCAAGTAGAGCTTGTCAAAATTAAACTGAGAATTTCTAAGTAAAAATTCAAAAATCAAAAATCAAATTTCAGATCCTCTTCCCTACTTCATCTCTCCCTCCTTCCTTCCATTGCTGTCGATTTTTTTTGTACACCTTTATGATTCCCAGTGAGGGTTTTGAGACTTGGATAATCTGAAGCTAAGGTTTTACTCATTTGTCATTTTTCGCTTCAGAAATGGGAAATTTCTCGGAGAATTTCAATATCGAGGATCTGATTTCTTATGGAGACGACTTGATCAACGTATTGAGTGTTAAGAATGGATTTGATGTGGTATCTCAAAGTTTTGAGCACTTACAAGCTCTCAGTTTCGCTTGCGACGAGGATTTCAATCAAATTCAGGAATCTATTGAAGGTCAGTTTTTTCCGATTTGGGTCTCGAGAAAGTTTCGAAATACTGATACTTTTTTAGACGAACATTGTGGATTTAGCTAGAGATCTTCTATTTATTGGGATTTGAGTGAGCAATTTGGGTTTTTTTTTTGTTTTTGTTTTGAAGCAGATTGTAAGAAGAAACTCGATGTTTGCAGGAAGAAAACAGAGGAAGCATGTTTAAATGTTGCTGCTGGAGATGAAATTGAACGTCTTCAGAAAGAGCTTGACGAAGAGATGGAACTAGAGCGCAAGCTGAAGGAAGAGCTTAGATAAGTATAGTTTGATTCCTGTAAAATTAGTTTAGTTCATTGGTTCAATGACATGAAAAATCTCTGTGTTTATTTTCTGTCAATACAGTTGTAGCTGATGGAATCAAGGACCTGGATGCTCAGAGGATGTCTATTGATGAACAGAGAAAATCTGTAAAGAGAAAAGAGCGTGATGACTTAAAAGCTGAGTAAGATCCTTAAAACCATTATTGTAGTTGCTTCTTCTAGAAAGGTGTTTTTGTTTTTGTTTCTTATTTTCTTTTCCTTGCAGGAAAAAGCTCTCTATGTACGTTTCTGTCACTAAAGTTATACCGGACATTGATGATCTATCCAGGATCTCAGGCTGTATCCTTTGCATTCGCTATCTCATTACTGAAGTTCATGTTTTTAATCGCAAGCCTCATTAGTTTTTATCCTTATGTGTTTTGAATCCTTGATTTTGAAAATCTATCAGATATGGTAGATCGCGAGAAAAGGGTACTTGAGAAGTTTCAGTTCGAGACAGATAAGATGACGGCCTACGAGACTTGTAACAGTATTTGGAGTATTATAAACAAGCAGTAGATGGACTTGGCAGCAGGACATTTGCTTGATGTATCTCTTTGATGGGTCGTGGTTTTAGCTTAGCAATCAAAATCTCTTTACCTTCCTATGTTTCCTTAGATGTAAAGTCTCGCTGCTTAGTTCACACTGGCCTTTTGTGATTTGATTACGAATCTTCTTCGCATGTAACATCATTATCATCTATGAAAATTACTCTGAAAGTTTCGATGCTAATTAATACAGTATTTGTAGTGTCCCCTTACAGTCCCATATCTTTTGCTCTCGGTGCAGTTGGTATAATGCTAATACAGGTTTCAAGTTCAGTATACTCTTGAACGCCTTCTGGAAGGATTAAATGATTTAAATGTTGGTGGCTTAACAAACTTCGGGTTTTTCAGCTCGTCATACTTTGTGGGTGAACTGGGTCCATGAGCATCTAGTACTGGATGGTTCTTTTTGGTCTATATCCAAGCCACAAACATGCTCTTGGATGTGGAAGAAGATTTTGAAGGCAAGAGATATCGCAGCCACCTTTCTAAGAATGGAGGTCTATAGTGGCAACATGACCTCGTTCTGGTTTGATACCTGGTCAAGCTTGGGGAAACTGGTTTTGCTCACGGGACAGCGTGGATACATCGATCTTGGTATACCGGCAAATGCCACAGTTAGAGACGCTCTCACTCACACTCGTCGTAGGCATCGCGTAGACATTCTGAATGCAATTGAAACTGAGCTTGATTATGTTCGTCAAAAGCAGAGCCTTGTTGATGATAGACCTCTATGGAGGGTAAGGGACGATGTTTTCAAAAGGAAATTTGTCACCTCGGTCACATACCATCAGCTCCGACATCATAAGCCATTAGTTGAATGGTCTTCGGGTATATGGTTCACTCACCATACTCCCAAATTCGCTTTCATCTCATGGCTAGCAACACACGATCGCTTATCAATGGGCAACCGGATGCTTAGTTGGGATGTCCTACGGCTTGTGTTTTTTGTCAGTTTCCTGTAGAATCGCGTAACCACCTGTTTTTTGATTGCCCATACTCGGAGAGTGTCTGGACTGATTTGGGTGCAAGTTTATTTGGTGAGAGCTTTTCCCTCGATTGGGATATAGTCTTGAATCAGCTAACCCTTCCGAATTTGAACAAGCTTCAGTCTTTCCTTAGACGGTACCTATTCCAAGCAGTAGTATATCATCTATGGAGGGAAAGAAATGATCGCAGACACGGCAAAGCTCCAACGCTATCAACTGCACTAGTGCACACAGTGGATTGGGCGATGCGGAATCGGTTGGCATCAATTAGGAACCTCGGAGATGTTCGTTACGAGGCTGGCATGCAACATTGGTCTGCCTCAAGATCACACTGACCACTTTTTTGTAATTGACAGTTACATTTTGTTTCTAATTACTACGTCCTTGTAAAACGTTTTTTTTTTTTGAATTAATTTAACAATATTTTTTTTTTAAAAAAACAAAAAAACAAACTTCGGGTTTATCACCTAGCTTCTCCATTGAATTACGGAACCTGCTTAGTGTCTCTACAGAATCATTGAACCTACTCGAATTTTGCAATTTTTTGTCATGTCTGATTATGCCGTGTAGATTCTACAGGACAAGCCCCGATCCTGTTTAGAGAAGTTGGGATTGTGTTATTCTTGTCTTTTGAGAACAATTGCAGAGATCCAAACTCCACAGCCAGAAGTTAAAACTTTGGATTGTTGATGATGCAGTCACGGAAATACGGCTCACATCCAAGATTCATCAACAAATGCTCTAATGCAAATCAAGCCAATATTTCCAAGAAGTTTCTAGAAGAACATTAAATCATATGAATATTTCAAGAAGGTGTCTAGATATAACGAACCAATCTTCATAAATGCTGCTTTCTCAAAATCCTCCATACTTATTCTTGATTGATCTTTGTAATTATTTAGATTGATTTTAGAATTTATGTTTATTTATTTGATTACTTGTAAATGGAGCCTATATAAGCCCACTCTCCATTCATTGTAAACATACACACATATTTTTGGAATTGAAAGAGAGAGTTTTCTCTAAAGCTTTGGCTTTGTTTTGTTTATCTAAGTTAGGTGGATTCCTACTTAGTAAACGTTTGAATCTATGTCTTTTGTGTGGATTCACTAAAGACTAGATTTTGATCTTATCACAAAGGCTTTCACACCTTTGAGTGGCGATCTTCGATCCATCTTCAAACCCCCATACCCGAGTTCAAGTGAAAGAGCCAATAGCCAGCACTTCTACTCTCCATCATCATCACTTCCCCTTGACCAGAACTCACTAGAGAGAGCGAAGGCCAGCTAGTTTGTTCCCATCGCTTCCATTGCCTCGTGTTGTAGGCTCTTCACCGAGTCTTACACCAGTTGATGAATGCTGCAACCTCTGGTCTCAGGAAGATGGGTCAGTTACTCAGTTCTGCTTTCTCCCTTTTAGATTTTCTGATTTGAATGCTTTCAAATTTCATGCAAGTTTGGTATCAGTCTAGGGGAGTCATGGAAATAAGATGATGTGAATAACAATGCATACTCCTTTTGAAGTATAAAGATGTCACTTCCATGTAATCTAATGTAGGTTCTTCACTTTATGCATGAGGCTTAGGAATCTTGACTAGTTACCTAAAATCTTAGTAGAAAAATGTAATAGAGCATTCATGATGTCAGTCTGTCAGTAGCAAACTTTGTCTGCTTGCTTCTATTAAAATTAAAATGAAAGTAAAAAAAAAAAAAAAAACCTTTTAATTGTAAAATGGTTTAGTTCCACAATCTACATCAGACTTTGACATCACCACGTGTCAAAACATTATTGGTTACTATAAAATCAGAAGCGAAGTAAAATGAATCGGTGGTAGAAAGAAAAAGGACAAAAAATCTCAAGGATCTCGGCGAGAGAGAAATGGATCAGATCTTGAACAAAGTGGGATCTTACTGGCTAGGCAAGAAAGCCAACAAGCAGCTTGATTCCGTCGGTGACGATATCAGCGTAAGTGTTTCTGTTACTCTTCTTCACTGCTACTTTTGCTTTTATCACTCTCAGTTTTGGTTTTAAGAGTTCTGATTTTGGATCCGGTGCTTTTGATTCATGTTTTGTATCGATCTAGGCTTCTGTGGATCCTATGTTTGTTTCTGATGCTTAGTTTGGTAAATGGTGGTCTAGCTCGTGGATTTTTCAAGAATTTTCTCTGATTTTGGGAACTTCTGTGGTAATCTTATGTGAATTGCATCATCTTAAGAGTAGACTATATATGTCACGTCATACAAGCTTTTTGAATTTCAGATTCAGGATTCCCTTTTGTGATAGTATCACGTTTAGTGGTTGTGATTCTCATTTCCATGATCATTGAGTTTCTCCAGAACGTGATTAAATTCTCCTTGTGGTTCAGTTATGCAATGTTGATCTTCCTTGATCTGTGTAACATTCTTTGTTTTAGTCTCTGTCTACGAGCATCGAAGGAGGAACAAAATGGTTGGTGAACAAGATCAAAGGTTGGCTTTTCTTTCACTCATTCTTAATCATGGATCCTCAACAGATCCATATTCCAATCACTGATATTTTCTCGTTATTAGGAAAAATGCAGAAGCCATTGCCTGACTTACTAAAGGAGTATGGTCTGCCTGTTGGGATCTTTCCACGTGATGCAACCAACTATGAGTTCAATGAACAGACGAGGAAACTAACCGTCTTTATTCCATCAGTCTGTGAAGTTGGCTACAAAGACACGTCAGTCTTGAGATTCACCACCACGGTTACCGGATTTCTCGAGAAAGGAAAGCTAGTTGATGTTGAAGGGATGAAGACTAAAGTAATGATTTGGGTTAAAGTCACAAGTATTTCTGCGGATGCATCAAAAGTCCATTTCACCGCAGGGATGAAGAAAAGCCGAAGCCGAGATGCTTACGAAGTTTTAAGAGATGGCGTCGAGATTACTAAATTCTAGCTCTGTTCCAATTCTTTTATCCTCTTTCTCCTAAATATCCAAGCTCTATTATTCTTTACAAATCTGTTTGTGTAGATACAGGCTCTCAATTTACTCTGGTGTTCATGAATTCAATGAATTATAATTTGGTTTTGCCCAAAAAGACCAAGGAAATCAATATTCAAATTTAACTTCCCGCCCTTTTTTTTAGTATAGCATGAACGAAGATTTATAGATAGATCACATTACACCATGTTCTTGCAACAGTGGACTGAAAACACAAGAAATACAAATACTGATGACAAGTAAAAACAATAGCAACTGCAATTTTAATTAAGATAAACAGAGAGAGCTGCAAATGTGGCTCAGACCCTCATCTCCTAGTAGCAATAGGTCTTATCAAGTGACCACCTCCTTTACTCCTTGCCATTTGGTGTCTCAGCCTTTGTTCCCTTTGGAGAGTTAACCTCCTCCCAAGCTTCGATCCAAGTGACCATTCCATCTGCAAGCTTGATGAAGTAAGGATCCACCTTCCCGAGTTTCTCCTTCACGAGCTTGGCCAGCTCGAGGTAGCATTGTTGCACTGAAGTGCATTCTTTAGGAAGACTCACCGACTGAAAGAACGGTATCGCCTCTTCCTGCCAAAATATTCCATTGTATTCCTTCCTCAGGTTCACAAGTGGGTTACTGGCTTTGCTGTGCCATATGTAAGGCAAACCCGTCTTCACTCCCCATCCCATATGGTCACATATCACCTACATTTTTTGGTTACGCCAAAATATATGATTGATAGTCAGATAAATGCAATGGGATTGCATGTGAACAACATAATATAGTAGTTTGGACCATCCTCGTTCAAACTCATATTAACATGTAGAAAAAAAGAGATGAGAATTGCATTTACCTTGACACACCAACCAGCCCACATATCGTCGTAGCGTCCAATTGGCTGCCCATCACCCATAAGTCCAAAGTACATTGCCGGACCAATCAATTCTCGGTCAAAAGCGAGGTTCATACCGCACATCGGGAAAAGACTTCCCTTGGGAATAGTCATAACTGCATCAACATACCTGCATATAACAAAAAAAAAAAGAACTAACCAATAAGCAAAACAAAATAATCGCTTCATCGATTAAGCTTTCAAATATGGAAGCATAACAAAAACATTGGTTGTCTCAGTGAAAGATCAAATTTCCTGGAATTTCTTTCAAGAGGTTTCACAAGCTGAGTGGGAGCATCATAGTCAGGGATGTTGAGCCAGAGGCCATGAGAGACCGCGGTTTTGGCACCTTCGCGCATACTAAAGGGGTATCCACGAACAAAGTCCGCCCCATCATTGTATGGATCATAGAGCGTGTTGAAGAAATGTGGAGTTGATGGAGATAAGAGATTCTTGATATGCTGCTCAAGCGCATTGATCTCTTTCCCTGATGGATCCTTTGCAACCTACATTTCATAGATATTGTTAGTATCAAACTCCTCAACCAAAAGATAGATAAACTGAGAGGCACTTACGAAGCAATCGTCGTCAATGGTGTAGATGTATTTCTTCTTGGAGACCATGTAACCAAAGCAGCGACAAGCAGAGTCCTTGAAGGAAATGCAAGAAGACTTGGGACCCAAGATTCGATTGATATCGTTCCTGTTGTAGAGCTCGTAGTCAAATCCTTGTGGAATCTTGATGGTTCTCGAAGGATCACCATCTTGAACAATGATCAGATTGTACTGTTCAAAGAAGGGTCGCCACATCTCAAGAAAATCCAGGTTTCGAATGGTGGGTATCACGATATCTAGCTCATCTTTCAGCACTGGTGTTGGTTTCATCGAAGAGTACAACTGCGCCATTTGAAATGACTTGGGAAGAAAGAGTAAGCTTAAGCACAAAGATGCAAAGAGAAAGAGAGTGATGTACGATAATGACAAATGAGTTATTTGGTATTTATAAGGACAGGATCATGAACATCATGTCATTCTCACTGTTGGTGAAAGGGTACAACCGTACAATTCATGTTCTTACTTATGCAAAAACATGTTTGATGTGTCTAATCTTCTGACGTGGACAGTTTTTTTAACAAAAGTTGAAGCCAACAAAGATACTCATGTTTTTATCACAAAAAATTCATGACTCTCGCACCCTTTCTAACTCTCAAATTCCAAATCACGTGAAAGTCTCTTTATCAAACCATTAGAGCGTTACAAAGAGAATTTTGGGGAAGATTGGTAGAACAACTATGTTAAGAGTGAAATGAATTCGGGAGTTCTGAACTTCAAATAATCTTTATTTAGATTTTTTTTCAATCTAATAACAATTTAGAAAGAAAGAACAAAAGATCTACTAAAACCCCAAACTAAAAAAAGAGCTTTGAAGGATGTTGAGAAGCCTCAGTGCCAAGTGAAACGACGTTCAAAGGTCTTACAAGCTCCCAAACAAATACCCACAGAGCCACACACCTAAGCACTTCACAACCTCCCAAAGAACCAACTGAAGTTACTAAAACCAAAACCAAACGTAGTAGAAAGACAAAGAAACAGAAATGGTTTCATTTTAAACCATCTAGGAAGACGAAAACATCCGTTTGATTCCAGATTTCTGCTCTGTTGTTAGCCTAGACGGGAACTTAACGCTGAATTTGATTCTCAAGTTCCCTTTTTTTGATGGGTCTTTTGGGATCGGCATGCCTTCGCCTTTCACAACCTCTTCATAAGAAGGGCTGATCACATTGTTGACTGGAACTGTTAGCGTTCTTCCGTCCAGAGTTGTGACCTGAACAGTGTAACCCGTGAGGGCTTCCACGAGAGGGATCTTCTGTGTGATCACAAGGTCATTCCCGTCACGCTTGAACACAGCATGTGGCTTCTCATCAACTATGAACACGAGATCTGACGGTATGATTCCTCGCTGTTCGTTACCTTTCTCAGGGAAGGTTATCTTTGTCCCTTTCTTCCATCCAGCCTTGATATCTATCGTCAAGATCTCCTCGACTGTTGTGGGTCTCCTGCAATGGAACAAAGAATGCGTTTTTAACTTGTATCGGCAATGAAAATAATATCAAAGGCTGCAAATGAGCTGCATATCGTCATTATACTCAGTGACTAATGACCAATTTTCTATCATTACATCTTCATATATTCCATCAAAACTCCAATCTATAGATATCAAAAACTAAAATAAGGCCAAAGATAACATCAAAATCCACTCTTCTAAGTAAAACTTCATAAACAAATCGATGTTTAGGAACTTAATTACATAAGAGGGTGATCCCAAAAGTCATTCCATGGCAATGTAGCTCAAGGACCAAGGCTAAAAGGCTAACAGAATTATAAAATCCTTACCCGCTTGAATCGAGGACGTCCCGAGAGATCTTCATCTTCTTAGTGATTCCTTTGTACAAATCCTCCAAACTACAAGGAAGTTGTCTCTCAATAGGAGCAGCTTTCCTTGGAGCAGCATTCGAGGGTTCTCCTGCAGCTGACCGGAACACACCACCAGACGAGAATACATCCTCAGCAAACCGGAATCCACCAGAAGGACCTGCGCCACGGGAGTCACCAAAGGGTCTAGAGAACCCAAAGAACTCGGAGAAGATGTCGTCGGCACTTCTTCCGTTGAACCGGAACGAAGCCCCTCCGTCTGAACCACCTGGAAACCCACCGGCTCCGGGAGGTGGAGCCTGGCTCGATAAACCCTCTTCACCGTATTGATCGTAGATAGCTCGCTTTTGAGGATCGCTCAAAACCTTGGGTCAATGCAAAAGAATCAAAATTCCGATTTTTTTTGGAAATTGTTACTAAAACGGAGATGGGTTTCGTTTAATAGGGACGAAAATCGAGTTTGTAGAAGAGAATTTACATCGTAAGCTTCAGAGATCTGCTTGAATTTGGCTTCAGCTTCTTTTTTGTTATTAGGGTTCTTGTCAGGGTGCCACTTCATGGCCAGTTTGCGATAAGCTTTCTTCAAATCGTCATCTTTCGCGTTCCGATCCACCTGAAGAACTTTGTAGAAATCGACCCCCATCCTTCTTCTTCTTCGCTCTGCGTAATCTCACTCGATCGTCTTCTTCAATTGAAAACTTCACCGATTCGGAGTTTTATTATTCTTGATCGGTTCGGTTCAATTGCGATTATACAGAATTAACGAGTACACCGATAGCGAACCGATATAATAACCTTATCACAACACGACGTCGTTTCGAAGGAAGGAAAGTTTTTGATTGGTTCATTAGTATTTCCTTATTATGAAATGTGGCCCCATTGTAGAGTTATATTCTGATACATTTTAAACTTGTTGGAGTGTTCTTATATTGGATCAAAATTACAATCCTCATCTAGCAAAAAATCTGTATAACCTTGGGTCAAAGAGATGTCATTTCTTCTTCCTCAATCAAACCATATCCCAAATCCACCATTTCGAATTCGCCGAAAACCGTACAGATTACCGGTTATCTCCGCCGTCTCCGGTAAGGAGTTGATAACTTCCGGTAAGGTCCGGGCGGTGGAGCCGAGAGAAGCGAAGACGGTAATGTCAGCGGAGGGATATGTTTTATTAGACGTGAGGCCGGTTTGGGAAAGTGAGAAGGCACGTGTGAGAGGCTCTTTACACGTGCCATTGTTCGTGGAGGATCCGGATAATGGTCCGATAACGCTGCTGAAAAAATGGATCCATTTGGGCTACATTGGGCTTTGGACGGGTCAGAGATTCACTATGTTTAATGACGAGTTTACCCTCCGAGTTTTGGAGGCTGTCCCGGACAAAGGGAGTAAAGTGCTTGTCGTGTGTGGGGAAGGACTTAGGTATGTGAATACCAAACTAAAACTAAAGATGTTGTGTTTTGGTTTATGATTAGGTTCGGTTTAGTTCAGATTAAAAACAAATCTTTATCTCATTTCCGTTAAGATTCGATTTTAATCATTAGAAATTTGTAAGTGGGGGATGTTTGCTTAATGGTCGTTAAAATTAATCTAACTCAAAACTCGTTTTGGTTCGGTTTGATTGATCGAAATGCTGTTTTTTATCAATCAACTCTCAGGTCTTTGATGGCTGTATCAAAGCTGTACGGAGAAGGGTATAAAACCTTAGGATGGTTAACGGGAGGGTTTAACCGAGCAACCGAGGGAGATTTTCCAGAGATCGAAGGGACCGAAGGGCTTCGGTTTGCAACAATAGGAGGCGCATCATACTATTTTCTCAAACTGCTTGTGTTGTTTCAGAGTTTTGGCAAAGAGAGTCCTTAGATTTCATTGGATTGCTTGACAAGAAAGAGTAATAAATATTTGGATATATGTTTTTCCCTCTACATGAGTTAGAATTTTTCAAATTAATAATTCAGATTTATGATTCTCGACTCTGTTTATGTGAATAATAAGCTTAGCTTACAGAGAATTAATACTTCTCTCACGTAAATACATCCAATATTCGAGGGTAAATATGTATTTTAATTAATTTTTACATTCCCTTTCAGGCTTTCACCGTTCTCTGTTTCTCTTTCCCTCTCGAAACCCAGATCTACTAAAAATCCCCAAATTTCATTTTCAATTTCAAATTTTTCAACACTGAGAAAGAAAAAAAAAAAACCCCTAGCTTGTCAATTCGTGTTTGCTGTATCTACCAATCTCTCGAATTGAAGACTTTGTACATTGTACACGATGGGCGATTTCAACCTCGCTCTCGTGATTGTCGCGATTGTTGTTTGCGTCATCGTCTTCATCTCCAGCATCTATCTTCTCGTCAACTATCAGCATCCAGATGATGCTAATCAGGCGTATTTCCCCAAATTCGTCGTCGTTTTTGGTTTGTCTATTGCTATGATCTCGATTCTTATGTTACCGGCGGATGTGGCTAATCGGCATGCTTGTCGACATGCTATATACAATGGTGCCTGTAATCTCACCTTGCCCATGAAAGATCTTTGGCTTGCTGTTTATATCGTGGATGCTATTCTCGTCTTCTTTGTTATCCCCTTCGCTATGTTTTTCTATGAAGGCGACCAGGACAAGTTCGTGTTTTTATGATATTGATTACATTTTTGTACGTGTCTTTATGAAATTGATTACATTTTGGCTTTTGTTTTTTTCTCTGAAGGGCTCTGGGAAAGAGGATAAAAAGTGCCTTAATTTGGGTGGTGACCACGGCTGTTGTGTGTGCTCTGGTGCTAGGAATTTTATACGGTTAGTTTCTCCGGGGTTATCAATTCCTTTTTTTACTTGAAGTTTAGAATCTTGCACTAGGACTTGACATGTTTAGTACATATGTTAACTTAACCAGTTAACTCTAGGGTCAAGAAATATATCACCTTTGTCTAGGAACAGCTTAGAATTGTTTGTAACATCGTCATCTTACCTACAGAAGTTATCAACTCTCTGAGTGTTCACTTGAGCTGTTCATAGCTGCGCTTAATTTTATATCCCCTGAATTTGTTTTTTTTATGCTCTTTACATGTGTTAGGTGTCATTGGAAAGGTGGACTTCTCTGTCAGGCACCTAGCTTCTGCCACTACCTCGTTCCCTACTTCCTGGCAATTTTCAGATACTCAACCATGCATTGGTAACACCGCTCGCCAGGTACATTTGTTTTTTTTTTTATTGCAGCATTAGCTCATGTATCTTGAGTCATTTATGCCATAGAAAGTTCAGCCTGTAACATCATTCCTATTTCTCTGGTTGGTGCAGTGCTCAGCATTTACAGCTAGTCCCACATCTGAGAAAACATGGACCATGCGTACTACTTTTCCAGAATACATTGTCGCTCTTGCTACAATTGTTGGGTCAGTTCTCTTCACGGTATGAGCCATTGTTCTAGCATCTTGAGAGTGCTTGGAAAAGATATAACCTGTCTTACATTATTGTTTCGCATTGACTAACACAAGCTCTCAACTAATGAGATGCATGGCAAGATCTTAATCCAACTCAGTTGTAGTTAATAGGTCTTGGATTTTAAGATTTCCGTAAAATTAATAACTAATTAGCCCCTGAATTATTCCTAGATATTTGGTGGCGTTGGTATTGCCTGCCTACCATTGGGACTTATCACTGCATTCATCAAGCGACCAAAGGCTGTTATCACTAGGTCACAGTATATAAAGGTTGGTTATTGTTCTTTTCTAACCTCGTATCTTCTAGATCATTTCCACTATCACTTTCTTGGTAAACTCCTTCATGTATTACAGGAAGCAACCGAACTAGGTAAAAAGGCAAGAGAACTGAAAAAAGCAGCTGATGGTCTTCACCAGGAAGAAAGAAGTGGTGCTAAGGGCAGAAAATGGAGGAAAAATGTAAAAGCAGTTGAAAAGGTACATTCTTCCTACTGATACTGGTCCCTGGCGTTTAAAGAAGCTTTGGTCATATGTACAGTTATTGGGATGGCAATTTGTTGTCAAATTCTTCTAAAGTAGTCGAATTGTTATGTTATAGAAGTCAATAAGTTTATTAGCACCTTTACGGTGCTTAATTGTGAAACTATAGTTCAGTCCTGAATAGAATGCGCTTACCCTGCAGGAGTTGCTCCAATTGGAGGAAGATGTGAACCTCTTAGAAGAGATGTACCCTCAAGGAGAAAAGGTAAGAAGAGTGTATATTAGAAGAACTTGATCTATAATTCATTATTGAACCCTTCTATGGCCTCGTTTTTTTTCAGGCAGAAACTGCATGGGCTTTCACTGTACTTGGATACTTGGCCAAGTTTATTCTTGGAATCTTAGGGTTAGTATTTCAAACAATCTTCTTAGCATTTTTTTTTGTCTGATGGCTATTGGCTAAATGTTATATAATTATGCATACATTTCTTGCACACTTAGGTTTGCTCTCTTAAGAGCTAGATCCCGAGAGCCAAGCCTTTTTTTTTAATGGCAATTTTTGTGTCTTTGTAGATTGATTGTTTCGATTGCTTGGATTGCACATATCATCATATACCTACTAGTCGACCCTCCTCTCTCCCCTTTTCTTAACGAGGTTTTCATTAAGCTTGATGACGTCTGGGGTAAGCTCATACCTCAGTTCGTGTTATGTTATCCTAGTTAAGGTTTTATTATGTGCCTGACTGACTTCGTGTGGGTATGTGTGGAATTCTCCAGGTCTTCTGGGCACTGCTGCCTTTGCTTTCTTCTGTTTCTACCTTCTACTTGCTGTTATAGCTGGGGCGATGATGCTTGGTTTGAAGCTGGTCTTCATTACCATTCATCCGATGAAGTAATTCATCTAATGATTTTAACTGTGTTTGGTCACTTCCTTTACCTAGGCCATTCCCCTTTTATTTAATTTCTAATCACGATTATCAACTTGTTTCAGATGGGGAGCTACGCTAATGAATTCTTTCCTCTTCAATGTTGGGCTCATTCTTCTTTGTTCTATCAGGTAGGTTTCATTGATTTTTTTTTTTTCTGCTTTTGTATCTTCTTCCAACTAGGATATGATGGGATCGAGTTCAGTCCAACTGAAAATCGGATCTTAACCAAGCACATTTACTTACATACATGTTATATGGCAATCCAAGTCTTTTTAGTGATCGAGCTGCCACTTTTGCAGTTACATGCTAGTTTTTACAATCTTATTAATCGTGCCTCTTTAAAATTGCAGTGTGATTCAGTTCTGTGCAACTGCATTTGGATATTACGCTCAAGCCACTGCTGCACAGGAGATATTTGGCCACACCTTGCAGTCCCTTAGAGGAATTAAGTACCTTTACAAGTAAGTTATAGTGGTTTTGCATATAGCAGTCTTATCATTTATTCTCTATATGTTACTTGTCTTATGAGCGACCGATGTTGAATATTGTCAGGTACAACGTGTTCCAAATCGGGTTTGTTATCTTTGCTGGACTGACCTTTCTATATTACGTAGCCTTTGTAAGTCTTTTATTTCATCTTTCATGTTACTCCCCAGTTCTGTCTTCTGTATAAATGTCTCAAGAATCATGTGATGATACTTTGGGTTATGGTAGGGGTGGAGAAGAAAAAAACCAAGCGGCCGTTTCCAGCTCTCTTCTTAATGTAAAATGCTTTCTTCGTTAACGGTATCTGTTCTTCGTCATTGCCTTCTGCGAGATCTGATTGAGTGCTTTCGAAGAAGTGTCCACTTGTTTACGGGTCATTGATACCGGAAGTATATGGAGACTCTGCTTCTGAGATTTTTTTCTTTTACCTGAATGTATTGTTATTGTCTTGTGTGTTTACAGTTTGGTTGTACTAACATTTAGCTGTCTTGGTCTATTGTACTGTTTCGTATTCGACCATGTAATCATTTCTAATGAGAAGCGTTCTTCGGAATTCACAAAAACGTTACTCTTCAATCTATGCCATAGACTCCATTGTAGTTTGAACCAATATAACCGAAATAAGGTTTGGATTCGGTTTATATTGAGTATGTAAAATCGGTTCATAAAAGTGGACGATTGTAATAATTTTCTGACATACACAAGTGGACATTTGTTGCTGAAGTGACAAATGGCATTGTAATAGATTCGGCAAGAGCTTCTTTCGCCCAATCAGCTTCAAGCTCATCTAAACTTAAAAAGATTCTGAGATAACGTGAGCGTTTACCACCGTGAGATGGATTTATTTCTTCATCCAACGGTCAACATAAGTTTCCTGAGATCTCCAAGTTTGATCGTTCCCCAACATATACAAACGCCATTTCTCCATATCTTTACAGAAAAAACATAAACAGCAAACGCAACGAACACAAACGACGTCGGAGATGGCCGCCGCTGCTTCTTCCATCATGGGTACTCGGGTGGTTCCCGATATCCACTCCGGTTCAAGCCGGATCACAGCCCGGTTCGGATTCGGAACCAAGAAAGCTGCTCCCAAAAAGGCGAAGACGGTTATCACAGACCGGCCTTTATGGTTCCCAGGTGCAAAATCCCCTGAGTATCTCGACGGTTCGTTGATTGGAGACTACGGTTTCGACCCTTTCGGTTTAGGTAAACCGGCTGAGTATCTCCAATTCGATCTGGACTCTCTTGACCAGAATTTAGCCAAGAACATAGCCGGAGACGTGATCGGGACCCGTACTGAAGCGGTTGATCCCAAATCGACGCCGTTTCAGCCTTACAGTGAAGTCTTTGGACTCCAGAGATTCAGAGAATGTGAGCTTATTCATGGTCGATGGGCAATGCTCGCTACTCTCGGTGCTCTCTCCGTCGAATGGCTCACCGGCATTACTTGGCAAGACGCTGGCAAGGTATCGCATCTTTCCTCCGCGTTTTTATCAAATCACGTTTGCGTTTTGACATTTTGTGTGATTACTACTGTAGGTGGAGCTTGTGGATGGTTCGTCTTACTTAGGACAGCCATTGCCGTTTTCGATCTCGACATTGATTTGGATCGAAGTGTTAGTGATCGGTTACATTGAGTTCCAACGAAACGCTGAGCTGGATTCCGAGAAGCGTTTGTATCCAGGAGGCAAGTTTTTTGACCCGCTTGGTTTAGCGTCTGACCCGGAGAAGAAGGCTCAGCTTCAGCTAGCTGAGATCAAACATGCTCGTTTAGCTATGGTTGCCTTCTTGGGTTTCGCGGTTCAGGCGGCTGCAACTGGTAAAGGACCGCTCAATAACTGGGCGACTCACCTTAGTGACCCACTTCACACCACTATCATCGATACTTTCTCTTCCTCCTGATGTGGTGGTGGCTATAGCTTTTAATAATGTAATGCAAATGGTGTATTGTCGTCATCTTAAGAACAAATTTGGCACTTTTGTATAAAGTAATGAGCCTTAATGTCATTGACTCTAAAGAGACCACCGATAAGTGGATAATGCATTAACCAAAGAAACATACGGGTTTGTTTTTCTTCTACAGAGTAAAACTGAGACATGGCCTCAAAACAGAGATTGCCTCGAGTAATAAAAACAATTTCCCAAAATCCCCTTAAGACACTATCCCACAGCATTCGATAGAGAAAAGAGGAAGACCCGCAACTTTTCTTTTAACCTTTACTCAAAAAACAATACGACCACGAAAGAAAGAAAGAGAGACGCCTTGTTATTACTATTATTGTGAGATCATGAGTCTTGCGATCATTCCTTGAGTCCAGCGTGCAGTGACCTTGAGCTCTTCATCCTCTGACTGGAGGAGACACTCATTGAGGAACTCACCACAGAAGGTAAAGTTTTTGAACAACGGTTTTGTATTGTCTCCTACAACATCCGCAAGATCACCCATTGCTGCAACTGCGGCTTTTGTCACTCCCTCATCCCTGATCCCAAAAATAGAAACCAGAAACCATCAATAAGTTTTCAACTGTAAAGTGAAACTATTAAAGAAGCCAGAAGACATATTAAATGATACAGACCTCAGGGAATCTTTGGATACTAGTTCAACAAACTGCAAAAGATGTTGAGCGTAGGGCATCATGAGCTCGGCTTTAGCGTCCTTGAACCCTTGTAGTATCCCAGAGTATGCCTCAAAGATACTTCTCCTCAGCTGGTTAGCATAGTCCACAAGCTCCTCGTCTAGGGTGTCCATCTGTGCACACACTTGAGCAGCCCCTTGCATGATCTGAACAGCTGGAGCTACATATCTCTCAAAATGCGCACCGATTGCAAGAGCAATGTCTCCAAAGGCAGAGAATATTGGAGGTTTCACCGATCTGTTGAGTGCATCGCTTTGAAGGTTCTGGATAAGGAGAGACATGATCTGATCGCAAAAAGGTAGGACTTGTTCATCCAGAGCACGGCAAATGTCACCAATTACTCCTACGGTGATTGAGCAGACTTGGTATTCCTCAAAATTCTGCAGACCCAGCTGGAGATATTTGAAGAGCTCGGGCATGTATTTCACAAACTGAACTCCAGTTGCATATGCAAGAGCACCGATTGCGAGCATTGCTTCTTCGTGGACACTTGAACTGTGGCATCCAAACACTTTGAGGAACAGCACCATGATCTGATCTGCGTTCTGTATTATGACGAGTTTTGTCTCCTCAGTGGCACTCAGCTTTTGGATTATCACCTGGAGAACACCACACAAGGAAGCTTGGAGTTCTGCTTGCTTCTCACGGTCCTCGGTTGATATAATAGGGAGGTCCATCGTCTGACCTAACTTTGTCATGATGACAGGAAGGAGCTGCGCTATGATGCTAGAGGCCTCTGAAAGGTTTGAACACCGGACAACCTCGTTCAAGGTTTCATATGCCGCAGATCTTAGCTTAGACTCGGCCCCATCCGTACGCTCAGCAGCTGCAAGCAGATGTTTGATGATCTCTGTGAGATAGGGAGAGAGAAGAGAGGAACTTGCTCCAGAGTCTTCATATCCCTGGGCAAGGTTGTATATCGCTCCACAGACCTTCTCCGCCACATTGGGTACGTCTTTAATCGATTCCAGTAGTACACCAATAATTTTAGGGAGATTTTCAGGTGATATAACAGAGAAGCCACTCTCTGGGGAGTGCAAAAACTCAAAGATACGGCTCAGAGTCCAAGCAGTTGTGTCCCTGACATGGTTATTCTCATCCTTGGTTGCTGTAAGGAGAAATTCCAAGCCAGCAGCAACCATAGGGGCAAGCTTGTCGATTGTTGGGCCCTCCAAAATTGATCCAAAAGCATAAGTGGCTGCTTCCCGGCTTCGCCAATTCGGCTTACTGATATTCATTTCAACAAAAGGCATCACGAGAGGAACTATTCCATCTCCAACCGTTCTAGCAACGAGTCCAAGGCATGTCCCGCCAGCCATCGATATGTTCCATACATCATCATCATGATCCTGATCCTCTTCTTGCTTCTCCAGAGTTTCAAGCAACATGGGAGCTAAATGGGGAAGAGCCTTCTCTATGAAACATGAATGGGGTGGGGATGAGTCACCAGTCTCGGGAGTGTCATACTCCTGACGGTCTATCTCTTCATCACAGATGGTGCTCCAGAACTCAACTGCTTGGAGGGCCACGCTCTCTTCATCTCCCTTTACAGCATTTGATGTGAGCTGAAAGAGTGTTTCCATGTATTGCTCAAGCACATCATAGTATGTTGATGCAATGGATACAAGGCACTCGAATGCAGCTTGCCTGATCTCAGCCTCCTTGGAACATGCTGTCTCACAGACCATCTTCATGATGTAAGTTCTCTCCATTTCATTCTCGAAATTTGTCTGAGAAAAATCGAGGGCGTTCAACAGTGCTTTTGTTGCTGCAAGGCGAACTTCTGCAGGATTTTCAGACTGGTTCATGCCCTGCACAACTGCAGTGAGGACAGAATTCACTTCATCTTGCACAAGATCATGATGCGATATCTCTTCACAGACATAGCCTAGAGTCTCTAAGGTTGACTGCTTCAAGTGTGCGGGACTGCCTTGCTGAGTCATATTGGTGAGCAGTGATCCAACTAGCTCAGGCCACTGTTTCTGAGGTATTTCAATGGAGGCTACCTTTGCAATAACCTGAGCTGAAGTATGCCTCGCCTCTTGGGCAGATGAGCCAAGAGTTCGTAATAACATTTCCTTGATCTGGGATTTAAGAGCAGCGTCAATTGCAAACCATTGTTTCACCAGATGATCTTTTGTGGCAGAATCTTTGGCATCTAGAGAATTCTTCAGTAAAATACCAGCTAGCCGACGGGATTCAGCAGGTTTATCATTGTTGCCAAGCTCAAAAGACAGGGATAGTAAATACTGCGGCAAGTTTTGTTCTTGGAACTGCCTGAGATTACCCTCCGCTTCAGTACGGACTCTTGCATCAGCTGACTGGGCAGCCAAAAGGAATTGAGTGATCTCCATTGCCATTCTTCTCTCTGCACAGTAAGACCATAATAACATACACTATCATCAGAGGCAAAACAACCGTAAATAGAACAAAACCAGCACCACTCCAAGTCTTAGAGCAAAAGCCACTGAACTACCAAAGGCAGTAATAGTATACAAAGCGTCCACATGTTCAAATCAGATATCACAAATTATAGCAAGCTTATATTTGGAGTTTGAACATAAGCCCATACTAAAAATATCTTCATTCTGAGAAATCTATAAAATAATCCTTGACTCTCTAATCAAAAGATAAAATCATCACAAAGAAGCCCCAAAATCAAATCCGAACCAAAGCTGACACAAAATATTCTTCAAACTTGGGAAAAATCTTATCCCCTTCCTAGTGATGAAGAACACCAGTTCAACTTCTATAGAAGACTACAAACCGGTAGAATCACCGGGAGCGAGTAAATCAAACAAAAACCAAAAACCCTAGCAGAACTGAACCAAAAAAAAACTAATCAGAAAGCATAGATCCATCAACATATACGCAAATCCACAACTCAAATACACTGATTAAGCAAGAGATTTACCTCGAAATCAGTGCGATTAAACGCGTTAACAGTTAGGGTTTTTGGCTCCAATCCAAACCCCGTGCCCTTCTACTGCAAAATGCTGCCGATAGAAATCTTCTCCAATACGCCGCTCGAGCAGAGCCAAAACCCTAGAATAGAGAAGAGAGCGTCGACTTGAAAATGTCGAGAGGAGACTGAGAAAGGGAATTTTCGAATACAAGGAAGAAGCGGGTGGGGAAGGGCAACGCAAAAGCTATCAAATCAAATTATATTAAATTTCTAAATTATCTCCCCTCAACATATGGTTTTAGCTCTTAAATAACTTATTGGGTATACTAATAATTCTAGTAATCAACTTGGTTACAAAAGTTGTTTGTTTTTTTATAAAAAGGGTACAATACATTTGATGTTCAAATACATGAACTGCTCATACCAAAAAAAATAAAAAATACATGAACTGCTAATATTAGTTGTACTTGTATCAGTCAAACTCATGAGAAATATCTTCATACAACTTGTTCAATTTGATACATATATATATGCAACTAATATGTTTTTTTTGGTATGAGCAGTTCATGTACCCTTACCAAAAAAAAAGATAATATGTATGTATATAATGTTGACTGATACATGTACAAATACAACTAACCAATTATGAGTAATTAGCATATATGATTTATGATTATGTACCCGTACTATAATTAAGTAAATATAATGTTGCTTTCTTGAGTACATTTTAATAAAATTTAATTTGAATTATGATCGAAGAAAAAAGTTAGCATTAGTTTTAGCTCATAAGCCTTGTATGATTATGCCGGTTTTATTTTATTAGAAAGAACTACGACAAAAATATATATTTTTATATAGAAAAGTCATTTGAGATTAATGCCCTTATAATTTAATTCATTTCACAATCAAATGATTTGGGTATGGTTTGTTCATATCATCTGGCTCTGTTATTATTATTTTTTTGTTTGGTTCAGTTATATATATATATATATATATATATATATATATATCTCCAAAATTTCATATGATAATAATTAAAATGAACTGTTATAGATGGAACAAAAAAGAATTGTTTATTTAACCAATATATATTGAAATTTGTATATGTCTAGCCTTCAAGTTTTTAATTTTCCATAGCCGTTTGTTTAGCTTGTATTGTTATTATAATCTCATATTTGAATTTCTTATATATATCTCCACCTCGAAAACTAGTATGATAAATAGTCAAGATGAACTGTTATGTATAAAATAAATAATAGTAAATTGATTATTATAACATGTTTCAAAATTCGAAAAGATTCAAATTTATGTATGTTTTATCCTTCAATCCTTTTATATTCCAGAGCTCATTATTTAGCTTAGATTGTTATTATAATTCTAGATTTAATTTTCGTGTATATATATATATATTTATAGATAACGGAACAATAAATAATGAGTTGATTATTATAACCAATATTAATTTTTTGTTGTATGTTTATCCTTAGGTTATTTTATATTTGATTGTTTAGTTTATATTATTAAAAAGTTATAACCTTAAAATATTAAACTTAGTAGGCTTTTTTTGTATTTTAATTCAGAATCTTGGTGATTACCGACTAGGCTTAGAATTTGCAAATTAGCCCCTTATTTGAATTAACAAAGTTGAATAGAGAAAAATAGTACCATTGGCAAATATAGAGGTTTATCTGAAACGAATAAAAGTTTTATGGGGTGATTAAGAAATAAGAGGTTTCAAGCGTTTGCGTTGCCCTTCCCCCACCCGCTTCTTCCTTATATTCGAAATTTTCTTCCTCTTTCTCTCATATCTCTTCAAGTCCTCTCTCTCTCACAGTCTCTCTCTGTCACTCTAGGGTTTTTCTGATCCCTGCTCGAGCCGCGTCTTGGAGAAGATTTTTATCGATAGCCTCTGCAGCGAGAGGGACCCGACGTCTGGGTTGGAGCGAAAAACCCTAGCATTTACGCGTTTATTCAAGCGAAAAACCTTAATCTCGAGGTGAATCTGTTTCCTGAACTTTGTATTTGAGTTCTGGATTTGCATATCTGTCAATTGATCTGATTCTAGGTTTCGGGTCACTACTGCTGGGGTTTTTAGCTTTGATTGCTTAACGGCTCGTATTGATTCTGCCGCTTATCTTTTTCTTCGCTCTTATTAGTCTTCTGTAGAAGTAGAGCTGGTGTTCTTCACCACTAGGAGGGGAATAAGCCTTTTTTCAAAATTTAAAGTGAAGATTGGGTCAATTTTGATTCGGATTTTGTATTGGGATCTGTTTAAGCTTTTGTATTGGGTTTTTTTCTACTGTTATATATCAAATAATTTGTAGTTTGTTCTGTACCCTATGTTTGATTAAAGTTTTGGTAAGAGTGGAACTGGTTTTGCTCTATTTGATGCTGTTTTGTTACTGATGCTAATGTAAGTTCGTTATTGTGCAGAGTACGAATCACGAATGGCTATGGAGATCACCCAGTATCTATTGAATGCCCAGTCAGCCGATGCAAGAGTCCGTACTGAAGCAGAGGGTACTCTCAAGCAATTCCAAGAGCAGAACTTGCCGCAGTTTTTTTTATCATTGTCTTTTGAGCTTTCCAACAATGATAAACCTGCTGAATCCCGTCGTCTAGCTGGTATTTTGCTTAAGAATTCTCTAGATGCCAAAGATTCTGCCACAAAAGATCATCTGGTGAAACAATGGTTTGCAATTGACGCTGCTCTTAAATCCCAGATCAAGGAAATGTTATTAAGAACTCTTGGTTCATCTGCCCAAGAGGCGAGGCATACTTCAGCTCAGGTTATTGCAAAGGTAGCCTCCATTGAAATTCCCAAGAAACAGTGGCCTGAGCTTGTTGGATCATTGCTCACCAATATGACCCAGCAAGGCAGTGCTGCACATTTGAAGCAGTCAACATTAGAAACTCTAGGCTATGTCTGTGAAGAGATATCGCATAATGATCTTGTGCAAGATGAAGTGAATTCTGTCCTCACAGCAGTTGTGCAGGGCATGAACCAGTCTGAAAATCCTGCAGAAGTTCGCCTTGCAGCAACAAAGGCACTGTTGAACGCTCTTGATTTTTCTCAGACAAATTTTGAGAATGAAATGGAGAGAACTTACATCATGAAGATGGTATGCGAGACAGCATGTTCCAAGGAGGCTGAGATCAGGCAAGCTGCATTCGAGTGCCTTGTGTCCATTGCATCAACATACTATGAGGTGCTTGAGAAGTACATGGACACACTCTTTCAGCTCACATCAAATGCTGTAAAGGGAGATGAAGAGAGCGTGGCCCTCCAAGCAGTTGAGTTCTGGAGCACCATCTGTGACGAAGAGGTAGACCGTCAAGAGTATGACAGTCCTGATACTGGTGACTCATCCCCTCATTCCTGTTTCATAGAGAAGGCTCTTCCCCATTTAGCTCCCATGTTGCTAGAAACTCTGGAGAAGCAGGAAGAGGATCAGGATCATGATGATGATGTATGGAACATATCTATGGCCGGCGGGACATGCCTTGGACTCGTTGCCAGAACGGTTGGAGATGGGATTGTCCCCCTAGTGATGCCTTTTGTTGAAATGAACATAAGTAAGCCGAATTGGCGAAGCCGGGAGGCAGCCACTTATGCTTTCGGATCAATTTTGGAGGGCCCAACAATCGACAAGCTTGCCCCGATGGTTGCTGCTGGCTTGGAGTTTCTCCTTACTGCAACCAAAGATGAGAATAACCACGTCAGGGACACAACTGCTTGGACTCTGAGCCGTATCTTTGAGTTTTTGCACTCCCCAGAGAGTGGTTTTTCT
Source organism: Odontarrhena argentea (assembly GCA_900406245.1). Lineage (NCBI taxonomy): Eukaryota > Viridiplantae > Streptophyta > Magnoliopsida > Brassicales > Brassicaceae > Odontarrhena > Odontarrhena argentea. Next base: position 41,845 of record OVAF01000126.1, on the reverse strand, counting down.
GTTATCTCACCCGAGAATCTCCCTAGGATTGTGGGTGTCTTACTAGAATCGATTAAAGATGTGCCTAATGTAGCAGAGAAGGTCTGTGGAGCGATATACAACCTTGCCCAGGGATATGAAGACTCTGGAGCAAGTTCCTCCCTTTTCTCTCCTTATCTTACAGAGATCATCAAACATCTGCTTGCAGCTGCTGAGCGTACAGATGGGGCAGAGTCTAAGCTAAGATCTGCTGCCTATGAAACCTTGAACGAGGTTGTCCGATGTTCAAACCTTTCAGAGTCCACGAGCATCATAGCTCAGCTCCTTCCTGTCATCATGACAAAATTAGGTCAGACGATGGATCTCCCTATAATATCAACTGAGGACCGTGAGAAGCAAGCGGAACTCCAGGCTTCCCTGTGTGGTGTTCTCCAGGTGATAATCCAGAAGCTTAGTGCCACTGAGGAGACAAAAGCCATCATAATACAGAACGCAGATCAGATCATGGTGCTGTTCCTCAAAGTGTTTGGATGCCACAGTTCAAGTGTCCATGAAGAAGCAATGCTTGCAATAGGTGCTCTTGCATATGCAACTGGAGCTGAGTTTGTGAAATACATGCCCGAGCTCTTCAAATATCTCCAGATGGGTCTGCAGAACTTTGAGGAATACCAAGTCTGCTCAATCACCGTAGGAGTGATTGGTGATATATGCCGTGCTCTGGATGGACAAGTCCTACCTTTTTGTGATCAGATCATGTCTCTCCTTCTCCAGAACCTCCAAAGCGATGCACTGAACAGATCGGTGAAACCTCCAATATTCTCAGCCTTCGGAGACATTGCTCTTGCAATCGGTGTGCATTTTGAGAGATATGTAGCTCCAGCTGTTCAGATCATGCAAGGGGCTGCTCAGGTGTGTGCACAGATGGACACCCTTGACGAGGAGCTTATGGACTATGCAAACCAACTCGGAAAAAGCATCTTCGAGGCATACTCTGGGATACTACAAGGGTTCAAGGATGCCAACCCCCAGCTCATGATGCCCTACGCTCAACATCTCCTGCAGTTTGTGGAACACATATCTAAAGATTCCATGAGGTCTGTATCAGCGCTTATGCCTCTTCTTGTTTCTGTTATAGTTCCACTGCACAGTTTTAGTCTTATAGACATTTTTTTTTTTTTTATGGTATTTGTTTTGATATCAGGGATGAGAGTGTGACAAAAGCCGCGGTGGCAGCAATGGGTGATCTAGCGGATGTGGTAGGAAAGAACACGAGGCCACTGTTCCAAAACTTCACTCTCTGTGGTGAGTTTATCAACGAGTGTCTCCAATCAGAGGATGAAGAGCTCAAGGTCACTGCACGCTGGACTCAAGGAATGATCGCAAGAATCATGCTTTAAAAGCTCCTCATTGCCATCTAGTCTCTCTCAGGTTAAAAGAATCGATACGGATCTTCTTTCCTCTTTTCTCTATCGAATGATGTGAATAGTGGTTAAGTGAGTTTTGGAAGAAAAAAAAGTAATTTTTTTAATTCTCTTAGACCATCATTGTTTGATTGGTCTTATGTGTCTTTTTCTTGTAGAAGTTATGGCAAACTCTCTGGTTTTTTTTGGTTAATGCATTATCATCCACTTATCGGTGGGTCACTTTTGAGTCATCTTTATGTTTAGCTTCAGTTCTGCAAAACATTGAGCTTTATTGGGTCATTATATATTGTTAATGATAAAGAAGGAACTTTTAGTAATATTGTGATTTTTGGGGACGAAGGTCATAAATATCTTAAATTATGATTGTCTAAACAAGTCAACGGAGAGACTAGAATGCTGACTTTTCCCTCTCTCCCAAACATTTTTGTTTTGGATTTTAAAGGCCCTGACTAGTCATTTGGGCTTTTTAACTGAACCGTATGGTGTTTGTATCAAAGACGTGCCGCAAACACCAAACAGTGCTGTTTCTTCTAAACGGTGCCGTTTTCGTTGTAAAACCTTTTGTTCTTTCAGATTAAACCCCAAACCCAAATTGTGGAGTTGAGTGAAAATTCAATGGCGTCTGATCTATGTAGAACTTTGAATCGTCTTCGTTCCGTCCAATTTTGTAGCCGGATCCGCGTTTCTAACTATCTACCGTCGCCGTCTTCGTCTCCATCTCCGGCGTGCATCTCTGATGCTTCTCTTCATGGAGATTTCTCGCTTTCTCGATCGGTTCGGCTTTCTCATCTTCTCATTTCTCTATCTCTTTGATTTGTTAGCTCTATAATGAAGAGATTTCTTCCGTGTTTACTTTGCAGTTTTTTCCACTTTTAAAGATGGATCAGAGATGTTTGCTGAGTACTTCTACTTGTAAGCCTAGCTCTGGAGATCCGGAAACGAAAACTTCCGATGGAAATGACAAGAGTTCCGATGGAAGTGAGAAATCTGGAGGCTCGGAGAGTTCTGACGGCGGTTCAGATCAGAAAAACGAACGTGCTTCTGGCAAAGATATTCGTGGAGCGGTAAGATTTTCCTCTGTGGTCTGTTTATGAAATGGTTTTGTGAGAGAACTTTTTGTTAATATGATGTTTGTAACTGCAGCCTGTTTCGTGGATGAGCTTTTTCTTGCTGTTTGCTACTGGAGCTGGATTGGTCTACTATTACGATAGGGAAAAGAAACGTCATATCGAAGGTACTCATCTATGGTGAGTTTATTTTTTTTGTTAATCATATCATCACAACTTTGTTTTGAAGACTAGTGTTACGTTGTTTTGCTACATAGCTCCATTTTGGTATTTTGAGTTTGGATTGTGAGACATAGTAGTAATGAGGTGCTAGAATTTGTGAACGAGCTCTCAATATCTTGCATCTGTTCATTTGGTAACTTGGATCTGAAATGTAATGTGGAAACTATCCTAGATGTATACATGCTTGCTGCCTAACATGCACATGCCATGACCCTTAGCAAACTATTCCTCAAACAATAGGAGCTCATTTAAATAACTACTTCGGTTTGTGACAAACTTGACATGGTAAAAGGAACTATGTGTTTTCTTTACCGCTAGGTTTACATAGTTTTCTTTCTTGTCCGGAGTCAATCCATTCCATTTGGTTGGATGATGTTCATGGGGCTGCGTACCCTCGACGTATTTGCATGTAGTTTTGTAGTCGTTTATTTTTAATAATATGGGGATTTTCCCCTTTTCCCGACCAAAAAAAAAAAATGCTTAGTGATTTCACATTAATTGGTCCTGTATTCCAATATCTTCTAAAATCTTATTACTTTTCTATATTCATCTTTGTATATTGACTTGGGTTCTTGTTGACTTAGATATAAATACCAATTCCAAAGCCGTTAAGGAGGGACCTTCGGCTGGAAAAGCCGCCATTGGAGGACCATTCAGCCTTATAAGAGACGATGGAAAACGTATCACGGAGAAAGACTTGATGGGAAAATGGACCATCTTATACTTTGGGTTCACTCACTGTCCTGACATCTGTCCTGACGAGCTTATTAAGTTAGCTGCAGCCATTGACAAAATAAGTGAGTTGCCTACATTTTCTATTCTGTGTGGTTCCTCAATATGTTAGAGATTTTTATAAGGTTCTATCGCATTTACACAGAGGAAAAGTCCGGAGTAGATGTGGTGCCAGTGTTTATCACTGTGGATCCTGAAAGAGACACAGTTCAGCAAGTACATGAATATGTCAAAGGTATATATTTTCTTAAGCTCTGTAAGGTTCATTTGTTTTCTGAAATGAGAAGTCATATAATTTGATATTTCTTGTAGAATTTCATCCAAAATTGATCGGGCTAACCGGGAGCCCTGAAGAAATTAAATCGGTGGCCCGTTCTTACCGGGTTTACTACATGAAGACAGAAGAGGAAGATTCAGACTATCTCGTTGATCACTCTATAGTGATGTATGTGCTCTTATTATCCCTTTTACATAGCTGTTGGTGGGAAGATTAGTAACAGTAGTATAAAAATGAACATAATTGATATGCTACCTCAGACTATAAAAACGTAAACCGTCATTGTTATCTATGCCTATTTGTCTTGTACTTTGGCTCAGTTTTTATTTTGATGTTTTCTGTGTGGGTGAAGGTACTTGATGAGTCCGGAGATGAATTTTGTAAAATTCTACGGGAAGAACCACGATGTTGACTCGCTGACCGATGGCGTTGTAAAAGAGATCCGACAGTACCGGAAGTGAAGAGTCTTAGAAGAACACTTACAGAAAAAGGGTGACATTTTTTTTCACATTGGATATCTTGGTCATCATTATTAATAAGAGCTTGTATTTCCTTGAAAGAAAATATTATAGTTCTTGTTTCAGCCTGCTCACGACAGTATCCATTTTAAAAGGGTTCAACATTGAGACATTTTGTTTACAGTATCTGGAACTCCAGTTTAACCACCTAAAAACTAGAGTCTCTGTAAATTCGAATCAAGAAATTAGCAAATGGAAATGTTTCAGCTATGTTCATGTCATTATTAACAAATGTAACTAACCAAGGTGGAGGAAATCAGAAATTCGTGGCAAAGGCAGTCCCTCTTTTTGGTTCAAAATAGGTAAGAGGAATCATAAAACCCAAGTACAAAACTGTTTGTGTATTAATCGAAAATAAAACATCAACAAACTAGAATGAAACTCAACTCATAGATTGTTAGACCTTTTGGGACAAGACAGACCCAAATACACACCAAAATTCTCCCTATTTTGACTCCTCACCTTTCTTTTCCCTTTCTTTTTTTCTTTTGAATCATTGGGACAAAAAGATGGTAGTAAAGAATGACTTGACATATGAACTCAAGCCGATGAAAACGAATACTTCTTTTAACGATGCCTCCTTTTGTCCTCTAGGTAAAAATCGTATGGGCAGCTAAAACATATGTACGTAGTTCCAGTATAAAGCTCATTCACCTGAACATATATGTAATAGCGAGTTAGATCAAGCACATGCAGTATGGAAGACACCGAAAAGGAAAAATAACATGGGGTTAGAAACTCACTTGAATACCACTGCTCTTTAAAGGTCAGCGAAACAAACAATGAAGAGGAAAACACATATACTCACGGCAGCTTTAAGGCTTGCTTCACTTGTGCAAGCGCCGATGGGTGCATCCTACTAATGGCAGTATTAAAGGCATCTCCATGAAGTGTCGAACATGTCTGAAGGTTCTCACGCATTGAGCTCTCCAGTGACGTCTGGTAAATTGGGTCGGACACTTTGATCTTGATAAAAAAACCAGACCCACAAAAACAAGATGTGTTATAATCAGTGGTTTTGTTGAAGCTGGTTCATTACGACAACATTAGAAATTATTGAACTTTTACCTGACTTTTCCTTAATTCTTTGCTTGGTGGGGTTTCTTCTCCGTGAGACCTGCTCGAACTCATGTCACCACTGGAACTTGTACATTTTTGAGATAAGCATAGTTAGTGCTGTTCATAGTTCAATAACAAATAAAAAAACTGACTCGAAAGCAATCTACTTATGTATAAAGTCTTAGTCTAACCTTTCCTCTTCTGTTAGATCTTTGTCACCACCAAGGATCACACTGGTACATGTACTGTTTCCAGAAACAAGATCAAATCTATAACATACATACATGATACATAAATCAAGTTGTGAATATTTTGATGGTGCAATCATGTACCTTAGTATTAGATCAAGCTTGTCAAGAACTTGAGGCATTCTAAGTGTAAGTATTATGGAAAGAGCCAAGCCAAACGTCTTTTTTTGCATGGGAGATGCATGGTCCACCTGCACATCGTAGGTGCAATACCAAGATAATGAAGAAGGAAGCGCGCATTTCAACATTTAAAGCAGTTTGGAAAAGAGCTATCGCTTCGGATAAAAACTGATAGACCATTTAATGACATGAAAGGTTTCTACAAGTCTATTTTAATCTCACTTTAAGTTGTAAAAAGCTGTTTGAACAATCAGTTCACTGACCATGTCGAGCCAAATGTCGATGAGGCAAAGTACTATGTTGTCTTCGATGGGGACCCCTGCCTGTTGGAGTAACACTGAGAGAGATGATTCAGATGTTAACTGAGCCAAGTAAGTGGTGTTCATCACCAGAATCCTTGCCAGGATAGCAGCTGAAGATGCTTTAACTGCAGTCTTGGATGGATCTCGGTCATCTCCTCCACTCAAGCAGATAATTACCAGCTTCTGCAAGAAAACCAACAAACCTAGTCCATCAAATGCTTTAAGGAAGCATCAAAAGAATACTAGAATTTCACCTGCAAACAGCTGCTGATGAGAGGGGGCACTTCCACAGGAAAACACTATCCAATTTAAAAGAGTAAATGTTCAAATCAAGACGCTGTTATTTGGCAAAACTTCATACTTATACACATATAATAGACGCATTTGCAAATCAGGATCATAATACACACGGTCCATTGAAATTAGGTTCTTGTCTGCAACAAATTTAAATAAAACGAGAAATACACGCACCTGAACTAAGATGTCAATCACTGGAAGAATCGAGAGTAATCCCTTATCGTTTACATTTCCAACAATAAGATCAAGAATCTTGGCAACACTTGAAGAATGCATATTCAAAAATTCTCTTCCATCCAAAATGATGTAATATTCCATGATACTGACAGCAACCTATATAGGTAAAGATGTTAGTACCTTTTGGAAGGATAGATCATCTGAATATTTATTAAGGTGTCATGTACACATCATGTATCAGCAAAGGTTATTAATTTATCAACATGTCAACCCTTGAAAAATGAAAAAGCTAACCTGTAAATGATCAAAACTTCTTTCAATGATGTCCACCATATAGGGAAAGCATGATAATAGCTGGCCCACCATCGTGGGAGCATAGGAAAGTGTGGTATCCCATAACTGCATATGAAGTGCAGTGTCATTTTTATATCAGCAGCAAAGAAAGATATACATATCATGATGTGGAAACTTACCGCCATGCTATCCTCCAGAAGGTTGAGTGCATCAGGGCTATTTATGTCGATGCCCTTTTGGAGTATTGGGAGCAGTACACTATAGCAAATGGGAGACTGATAACCAAGCGCAATCACAAAATTCCGTAGTGCAACAAGAAGCTGAATCTGTAGAAGGCTTTCACCAGAAGATTCCTCCCAAACCTGTTCTTAACTCAAGCACAAAAATAGTAAGATATCATTTGCGCACCAAGATAAGAAACAACAAATACAGAAAGAATGCTATCAGACCTTCCGGAAGAATTGCACCAACTTCTGTGCATACGGAATGACTTCACTAACATGGCCAATGAGAATAGAAATTAAGTTCAGAACTTGAACCTGAGAAGAGAAGAAGAATAGTTAAATAGAAAATAAGAGAGCCATATGAATCATCTGAGGACATAGAATGGCAAGAATGGAGTGCTATAACAAATTTGAAGCAGTCACATCATGTACCTTCGAATCGAACTCTTGAACTTCCTCCACCATTTTGAAACATGATTCCCAACAGATTGGAAGAAGATCACGAAAACTTTGCTCCGAAAAATTTGCATCCTCGACGTGTAAGCATAATGACCTACTGGCTGCCAGCTACGTAAATAGACATACAATCTCAGAGGCAGCCAAGATAGGAACAAAGGAAGAAAATGCTATCTTAGAGCAATACAGAAAGATAAAGCAACAAAGATGACATAGGACAAAATTACCTTGACGGCGAGGTCATTGTCTTGCAACAATTTTATCAAAGAACAATAAACTGCTCTTTTTGTGTCATCTTTAACCTGCAAGGTTGTTATTATCATCAACCATAGATCATCAGCGACAAATGTGTCAACCAGAAAAACAATTAACGGAAACTATGGTAGAAACAGAACAAAACTCATTGGAGTAACTAAACTAACAGCATCTAGTTATAAGCCAACGGATCTGCTTTTAGTCTTTAGATGGTTATCTCTCACTAGCTCACTTATCATGGGAAGATAAGTTATCTGAATAGTTATTCAATGATGCAATTTTTTACAAAACAATAAGAGGTAATTTCCTCTAAAGCCTTGTAAAGATTAGCTGCATAAAAAGCGGTAAAGCCAAAGTTTAACAACAATACCTCCGAAACCCAGTGTCCCAATATCATAGCAACTTTTCGGTGGATGATACGCCTATTTGGATGGTCATTTGACAGCTCAAGGGATAGTGCACCATTAAACCTGCAACCAAATCATTGGAACAATAAGAAGGGCCAGTTATTTAATTGACTGAAAAAAAAAACTCTTGTCACATTCTGCTGGCTGGTAAAATGAAACGTTCATTTAGGAATCACAAAGCCATATCTAGAGGAGATGATTAAGAAAAGAATCTAGTCACTAGAAGATTAAGAGCATACCAATCTTTGAAATTAAGATAATTTGAGAGTTCATAGTAGACATATGCAGTAGCAGCATATGCAGCATCTTTAAGAAGCAGCGCAGGAGTTATCTCAGTAACAGAAGGGGGACAATTATTCATTGCCTCTTGAAGGATGGACACAACTATAGGTCCTAGGAGCTGTTTACAGTGATTGAGACAGAAAGAGAAAAACATCAATTTGTATCAATTAGCAAACTTCTTTTTGAAACGGGATGAAGTGCTTAAGACTTTCTGCTACTTACTTGGCTGTAGTTCTCAAACAAAACCATATATAGAGCTTCCGCACAAGGCCTCAATTTTTCTGACCACTGAATCATGTCCTGCTCATGATGAAAGGACTCAGGGTTCTGGTACCACTCCTCCAGGTCACTTGCTGTTAGAACAAAATACCTGTTGGAAAGTTGATGATTAACTTTCAAAAGACTATTTTCCAGGCATCATTCATACAGACTACCGAAGAAAGGTGATCGTACTGAGGTAGGTTTACATGAAACAAAGGACTTTACACATGCAATATTTTTTAAACAAATCCACAAGGTCCCGACAGTTACAATCCCTTCTCATCGATTCTATGCAAGTCAAGTAAACTTATCTTCAACGTTAGATAGCTGGGGATGTCTAAACAATATCAAATTAACAATATGCTTATAAATCCACGGTGAACAGACTGAGAACGGACATACATAAATGTACAAAAATAAGATCATAATATTTTAACAAGATTTCCCTAGTTCATCTTTATTTTGAAATTTGCATTTTTTATTGAAATTTTGCTACTCTCAATTTACCTTAATTAGAACAAAGGCATAAATTAATTCAAAACTGACAATGCCACCGCTTGCTAAGTAAGAAAACCTAAAAATTTGGATTCACATGTCTTATCTTTGGTAGAATATTACCTTCTCACTAGTATGTTGCACAAAAGAACTATCCTTTCATTGGGTAAAAGTGAAGACACAATGCCACCGACTGCGTTTGAAGCGTTCTTCTTCCTCTGCTCAAATGTAACTCCATTTTCATCCATCACGCGACCAGTCAGACTTGGCTTATATTCTTTACATTCAAGCACAGATTTCACAATCACCATACACTGAATAAGAAATTCTTCAAATGGCAGCAAAGCCTGTTCAGGGTCTGTTATCTTGGTTAAGCAGAAATCCACTACGACTGGAAGAACACATTTATCTCCAAACGAAAAAGGATGTCTGCTTTGGATTGCGCCTAACACTTTCATCAGCTTGACACATGCCTTCTTTACAAACTCCCAGAATTTAGGATTTCGATTGTGAAAAGATGTAACTGCATAAAGGCTCCACAAAAGTTAGAAAAGAAACGTGTGTTCATGTGGGATGACAGGTTGAAACAAGCAAAGGATGGAAAAAAATGCTCGTTGAGACAGACCTCTACATAAGTTAGTCTACGCATGAAAAAAAAAAAGTATCAGAAGCTGAAAAAACTCACAGTAAGGAAGAAACGATTGAACTGCATTCAAGAGCGCAGGAGAAACTTCTTTTACTGGTTGAACCTCCTGAGAGAAAAGAGTTAGCAGTATAATCATATATAGCAAGTAGAGCATATGCCTGAAAGAGAGAACAAATTCTTAATTCCGATACAGTTAATTAATTACAGCATATCTACCTGTATACATTTGGCATCGCTTTGAAATCCTGAAATTATGAGTTGGCGCACTATTTTCAAACATAAAAACCACCTCTCACAAGTCAGAAAGAGCTCATCGTGATGCGGCTCGGCACCATTTGAACCATAGCTCTGAGCCATTGTTGAAAATCCACGTAGAATTGTTTGGACATCAGTTTGCCAAAGGTGCCAACTAAAGTCGAACAATTGCGATGAGATCTGCCAAAAAATTAAACTGGAACTTATTTACTACAGCAAAAATCCGATTTGATCGTCCAATAACAATCATGCAAGAGGATAAAAGAATTTGGTAAGGGGAAGAATATAGAGTGGCAGACACACCTCAGCAAAGGTTCTCTGATCTGCAGTGAGACGTTTAGTAGACAATTCTTTTAAGGTTCGAAAAAGAATCATAAAGATTCTGTGAGAAGCAAGAACGTCGGCTGACTGTAGTTGTTGAGCTAGTACGGAAAAAAGATCAGGCCTGACATTATGAAAGACATAAATCAAGTTATTTTTCCATGAGAAAATCAAGGAAGATATTGTTTTCGTTAATATGAAAATGAAAATACTGACCATTCCCTAGGATAATCGAAGCGAGCTATCTTTGATATAAGAACAGCCAACATCTCAGCAATCTGCCATAAATAAAGTCAGAGAGATATGCTTACTGGATAGTACGATACACACCTGCTTGGGAAAATAAACTGAAACCAGTCATTAAGTAAACAAAGAAAATATTACAACACCTGGTAATTCTCTTCTCTCAAGTGAGACAACAATTTCTGCTTTAGATGGATCTTCTCCTCGTTGCTTATACCCCTGTCAAAATCACCACCAAGAGTGTCAACACCTAAGAAACCGCACAGTAACTTAACAAAGCTAGCACCATTACAAAGCTACGGGTATCCAAATTCTGATCTAAACCAAGTTCTTCTGAAGGTACAGTAACGCAATGTGCAATTTGGTTAGTTAAATTGGCGATGCACTTACGAAGAATTTCGTCTACTTTTCCAATGACGATTGATACTGTTCTTGAAATATACGGATGCCATCAATCTAACGTCCACATGAGACACCAAATCCTTGGATGCAATCACTTCCTGCAACAAAGCAAGACGAAATGAGCAAGCAAAATCGTACACACATTAGCATAAACCACAAGAGCTAGGTAAAGAAACGCACCATAAGGCAAGAGCAGAAACCAGGTCTACTCTCCGACTGAGACAAAGCCGCCTCCGCCGGCCGCCGAACATTTTCGTCGCCACTCATAGAATTTGCCAGCAACGAATACATCGCTGGCAAATCCGAAGCTGACAACGCCATCACCAATAAACTCCAACCAGATCCAACCAAATCCTTGACCTAATAAACCTAAGGTATCGCCGGCGATGAACCCTAGCGGTTGAGCAACGAACAAAGACGACGACTATAGAATCTCAATGCGGAGAATAACAAGCGAAGCTAGTAGAGAGAGAGAGAGAGAAGAGAAGAGAAAAGAAGATCGTCTTCTTTCTCCAGTCTTTCAATTCTCTAGAAGTTCTTCAAACATACCAATGCACAAATGACAATGTCAAAAGTGATTACTTCTCTTTTTTTCACAGTCCAAGATAAATATACTTACCGTCGCTCCGTTCCAATTCCGATCACTGAACCGGAGACTAATATTTGGGCCGGTCACAGAAAATGAAGGGGCCCAAATGATTTTAGCGCGTGAAATATAAAGCGCGTGATTGCAACAGAACAAAAATATCTTTCGCTTGCTAAAATCTTATTGGTTGAAATACGTGGGACTTCATCATTTTCGCCACGTAATTACCCGCCTTAAAATGAGAACCGAGAACAAACTTCAAATAAATACAGAAAAGCCCAATACTTTTGTATTAACTCAATTTACCCCGTTACGTTCTTTGACAAAAATTACGTATTCGGTGTCTTTTTGGAAGACTACTAAATATGGGTAACCAAATGAAATAAATAGTAATATAGGGGTCATAATTGAAATATTGCTAACCTTCTTTAAACCCAGCGAACCTATTTAATGAAATGTTTCTCGATTTTTCCCGAAGCATAAGAGCTCTTTGAATAATACAGAAGAAGAAGAAATCATTCAAGAAGAAGAAGATTCGTAGGTTTGTTCTATGGGGATGGCGAGAACGAGATTGGCGATATCTGTTTTTCTTGTGTCGACATTGTTGTTATTGAATGCAGAAGCGAAGAGCCCTGATCCTTACAAGGTATGATTTTTCCCCAAATTGAGATTCATCTTATTACCATTCACAAGTCTCGTGATTTGGGTGTGGAAATTATGAATTGGGTTGTTTGATTCTTCCCTTTGCAATTCAAGATTTCCGTTTGTTCGCTCTGATGGGTTTTGAGTATAAAATGAAATGCGGCTGATTGTAATTGTTCTAACTTCGAATTCTTGTTGGATTACGATTTAGACTGGGTACCTGGTCTGGGATTTTTTTGGTGTGTTATTAAAAGGAAAGATTCTTGATTTGATTGGGCCTTGCCATTGATTAGAAAGATTATAGTTTATGCAGAAAATTTCATGCTTTTGTATGATTCTTCAGGTACTTGGAGTGTCCAAGGATGCGAAGCCACGAGAAATCCAGAAAGCTTTCCACAAGTGCGTACCCTTCTATTTCAACTACTAGTCAAGTTAAGAATTCAAATTAATTTCTTTTAATTAATGTAGCTTGTGATTTTTTTTTGTCTAGGCTCTCTCTGAAATATCATCCAGATAAAAACAAGGCTAAGGGTGCGCAGGAGAAGTTTGCTGAGATTAATAATGGTGGGTTTCTAATTTCGGCATTAGTATCTGTTTTTTATTTTTCCATGGATATTGTCTGTTCTGGCTTATTTACGTTTGAGGGCTTCTGTAAATCGATCTCTTAGTACATTTAAAGGTAGTTCTCGCTTTGCAGCAATGAGTTAATGGCATTAGTTGAATTTCTGCTGATGTGGCGTTGACAAGTTTATACCTTGATTTATGTCTAACAGCGTACGAGATCTTATCTGATGAAGAGAAGAGGAAGAACTATGATCTTTATGGGGATGAAAAGGGACAGCCTGGTTTTGACTCGGGTTTTCACGGAGGTAATGGTGGTGGACAGGGTGGTGGGTTCAACTTTGGAGGACCAGGTGGATGGCAAAATATGGGTGGCGGGGGCGGTTCTAAATCATTTTCTTTCTCATTTGGCGGTGATCCTAGTGCAAGTTCCTTCGGTGGTTTTGGGATGGATGATATCTTTTCCATGTTTTCGGGAGGTAGCTCTAAAGGAAAGGATCAGTTTGGTGGCTTTGGTGGTTTTGGTGGTTTTGGCGGCTCATCCAAGGCTGGTTCTAGATCAAAGAGTAGTACAGCAGCAGCTATAAGAACTATAAATTCTCAGGTCTATAAGAAAGAAATTGTGGATCAAGGGATGGCTTGGCTTGTGTTATCATATCTTCCATCTCAAAGGGGGACCCAGTATCATGACTCCATTGTAGAGGAAGTTGCTGAGTCATTGCAAGGAGCTATTAAGGTAAACAAGTTCTTGTCGAGTTACATCATTTTGATGTTTGTGTTTTCTGTTTTTGGGAGTTAATTTCAGAATAAAAATAAATATTGCTTTTTAAGTGAATATGACTAACCTTTATGTTAACAGGTTGGGCGTATAAATTGTGAAACAGAATCCTCTCTTTGCAAACAACTTGGCATAGTTCCTCGTAAGGCTCCAAGGTTGTTTGTTTATTCATATACATCAAGCGGCAAAGCTACCTTGGCAGAATATACTGAAGAGCTTGTTGCAAAGAAGGTAAAAAGCTTCTGCCAGGAACATCTGCCAAGATTCTCGAAAAAGGTTGACCTGAATACCTTCGATGTCTCTGCTGTTAGTTCACAAAATATTCCTAAAGTTATGCTTCTGTCAACAAAGAAAGACACTCCTGTTATCTGGCGTGTTCTTAGTGGCTTGTACAACGGACGCTTTGTCTTCTACAACACAGAGGTATGCTATAATTTGGCTTTAACTTCCACTTACATCAATATCGCTCATCTGCTGGTCCGTGAAGTTATGGGTGCTTCCTGTTCTTTGTTTGTACTAAACAGAAAATTTGAGCTTGATTATGTTTACTTGCGGGATCAATTGTTTTTCTTTTAGTTAAGACCCTAGGAACTCTTTAGACACTGATTCCTTTCAGCTGAAGTGTAGTTTTTTATGATCTTGTAGGTCCATGATATTTCGGATCCAAAGATTAAAAAATTGGGGGTTGATGCATTTCCAGCAATAGTTGGCTGGTTATCTAATGGTGAGAAGCAAGTCTTGAAAACAGGCATCACTGTGAAAAATCTGAAATCAGCTGTCCAGGAGATAGGTAAATTGCTTGAAGGATTTGAGAAAAAGAACAAGAAAGTCTCTTCTAAAAGTCAGTCAGGCCAAGCAAAGAGCGAGTCCGTGGAAGCAGTCCATCTTCTCTCTCGAACAAATTTCGATTCCATTTGTGGAGAGAACACTCCTGTTTGTATTATCGGTGCCTTCAAATCTGCACAGGGTAGAGAGAAGTTGCAGTCAATACTGTCCAAGGTAAGCAAACAATCTGCCCCTTACTAAACACAACTCTCCAGTATTTGTCTAGAAGTGAAAAATGACTGCTTGATTTGCTGGTTTTGTCTTCAAGCCATTGCTTATTTGGTTGTTTGACTTGATGATTAATAATCCCTGTGGTCTGCTCTCTGTCCAGGTGTCCCAGAAATCTCTGTCTCGACGACAAGCTTCAGCCACAGGTTCTCAGGACACAGTATCCTATTCACTTCTTGATGCGGCAAAGCAGTCTTCGTTCTTGAGCTCACTTGACAAATCAGGGTTCAAAACTTCTGATAAGCTCCTGATAGCTTACAAGCCTCGAAGAGGTAAGTTTGCGACATTCAAAGGTGATATGACAATGGAGGAAGTTGAGAAATTTGTAGCAGCGGTTCTTAACGGAGACATACAGTTCACAAAGACAAGGCAGAAACCTCAGATCAAATGAAAAGCTTTAGTCAGACCTTAGTTTCAGAGATGTACATCGTTGTGTCAAGGCTTTTAGTGTTTCCTGTGTTGTAACTTGTAATCTACTTCACAGAGAAAAATTGTGTATTGTCATTTTGTCACCGAGAAGCTTTATAGGAGAAATAGATAAACGTAAAAATGGAAAGCGGTTAATTTGTAATTATTATATACTTAGATATGGATCCGTGCGTTGCACGTGTGTTATCTTTTTTTTTGCATTAAATTTGGATAATTTTTTCATAAATATATATTTTTTTTTACTAATTCATAAATATATTTTAAATTACCTTTTTTACCTTATAGTTTTCTTTTTTTACATTACAATTTTTTTTTTTGCATTAAGATACGTGAAAATTTTTTTTTTTGCATTAAGATTGTAATTTTTTTATAATTATTTAATATATTTTAAATTACATTTTTTACGTTAAAATACTATTTGTTAATTTTCCTAAAACTGGAAAATAGGAAATAATGGCACATGACATTATCTCATGAGTATATGAAATTACCTTTTTACGCTAAAATATTTTTTTGTTAATTTTCATAAAATTGGAAAATTGGAAATAATGACACATAACATCATCTTGTAAGTTATATGACACGTGGTACGATCTCGTGAATTATACTAATTGTGTCACGTGTCGATCCCACATTAAACACGTTCAGAAGCTATATGCTGCAGAAGCTGTATGCTGTGATTAGTTATATATGAATTGTTTGATTGGCACGACAATGAGCAGATACATAAAAAAATATTAAAATATATAACATTTAATGAAATGAAAACTTTTATGGAAGTGGATTAATTCGTTTTAGGAAATAAAATATCTCTGCAAGAATATTATTGTAATTAAATTTTTTTGATGCTAAATGCTATTCTAAAAGCTTCAATAAGGAGCATTATGGAATGAAGTATTTAGGAGCATTTAGAATAAGCTAATGCTCTCTTAAATGCTTTAGGTATAAAAGATGGTTAGATACCCAAAAGGCTTTAAGTTCACATAAATGCTTTGCCAATCGAACCCTTAATAAGATACGCATAATGCACTTAAACTGGTCCGGAGTTTGGTTCACTCTAACAAAGGAAAATAAGTTCTTGCAATAAAAGTATTTATTTTCCATAATCTGAGATTTGCATTAAAGGTATTCTTTTTCTGAAGTAATCCGTCTTTTTCCTATATTTGGTAATTGTAAAACCCTGCTTCGCTATATATTTTCATTTTTACAAGTGGAAATACTTCACTAGTAGTAGTAATAAATTGTTAATCCTTGAATTTGATTAATGAGGGAATCGATATTAATGGACATTAAAATTGGATCACAAATATATAACAAGATTTCAAACATAGACCAGTTTTTTCTATAATTTTAAGGATACATTTTATTTCAGATAGTCAACTGAAAGATGATTTCTAGTTTGATTAGTCAACATATATTTAGGTACAAATTTCTTTTATCAATTCACTATCCAAAACCTAACTTTACATAAATAGTATACTATTTCCAATACTTTAGATTCAACCCTAAGTTTGTTCGTTTAGGTAAATTCTTTACAAAAAATTATATGTTGCTTATTCTTATTATTGTTTGCTTATTTTTGTCGAGTTATTTGCTTTGTATTTTTTATTTAGTAGTTTAATGTATTGATAAAGCTAAAGACTATTTATGACAAAAGTTATTGTTTACACATATTTGTGACAAAAAAAAATAAAATCTAAGCTCAGATTTCAAATTATACATATAAAGGTGTTCTTGAAGTCACAAAGCAAAACATGTAAGCGACCCAAGTGATAATTAACAATTGAACCAAAACATTTGTGGTCACTGTGATGTCGTATTGATTTCCCCAATAAACTGAAGTATGTAAAAGAGCTGCTCCCAGTTGCAAACCAATTGTGATTTTGATTTTTTATTCAATGCGGGTGAATTACTTGGTATGTAATTCTACTAGTACTAAAATGATAATTCAAAAGCTAATATAATACTCTTGTTATCCTTTGATGTGAAATAAAACGAAAAAAAAACAAAGATTACTTTTATGAATGTCTACACTTTCATTGTTTGTGAAAATACAAGATAATTATAATTTTGTCTTCAAAATAGACGAAAGTGAAACACCAAACAAATTTTAATGATGTGTCAGGTCTGTAATAAAATTCCGCCATGAATTTTGAAAAAAAAAAAAAAAATTTGAAATAGAATTTCTGAGAATTTCACGTAGAATAATGTAGTTGAAAATGAATATTGTATTTAGACCACTTCCTTTCCTTCTTCAAAGAACAGATCTTAGGCTGTCTCTCCAGACTTTTAGCAGCTGGAAATTGAATGTGGAATCTCAAGCTACAAAATAGAGGAGCGTTTCTCATTGCGCAAAGTGTCTCAGTGGAGATCAGAAGCCAATCCTATGTGGCTATGGGCTCTCCAAGATGGTTGAACCATCTATTTGCGAGTGAGAAACCTTTGCGTTCTATTTAGAGCTCATTTTTTGGATGTACATATGTTTTTTGGTATAGATGCCTCTAGTCTTTTGAGATTCCCCTGTTGGTGTTGGGGTTGGTATTCCATCTGTTGTAACACGTTGGGTTTTACCATTTCTATTATATGCAATGCTCAGATGAAAAAAAAAAAAAGACCACTTCCAATCATAAAAACCGGGGAATACCCATTCGAAACCCGCGAACCGAAGTAATCCGAGTGAACCGCCAAACTATGGTTCGAGTGTAAACCCTCTAGCTCCGTCAGAGTATCGAACATTCTCAGCAAAATAGAAGAACCCTTATTCGTCTACTTCATTTTGTCGCGAGTTTTGATTCTTCTCTCATCATCTTCGCAAAATCGATTTGCAGCTAGTCGTGTTTCTTTCTCTTGGACTTCATCAATTTCCAACTCGGAGACTTTAGAAGATGGAAGACACTGTGATGGTCAGCAGCAGTGAACAGACGAAGGACGACGCTTCAACTGAGAACCCTGCCGCTGCCGTAGCTGTCTCCCCTTTATCGGATGATTCCGGCGATTCGGATTCCGACTCGGAGGATGAAGCCGAGTCGAATCAGCAGATTCAAACCCTAGAGTCGAAGCTTTCCGCTGATCCGTACAACTACGATGCTTATGTTCAAGTAACAATCATCTTCTCTAATCTCTCTTTTGATAGAACTGTCTTTCAGCTCATTTAGAACAAAGCGGATTGTACTACATTTAATCAAAAATTTCTTATGGCTTGAATGAAACGAACCTCTTATCTAGCGATTATACAGATAAGAACTCTTCATGTTTCACTGTCAAGTGTCAACTTCTTATTAGGTGTTGGATGGTTTTCTGGTGGCATTTTCTAACTTTTTCTGTTCCTTTCGTATTGCAGTATATCAAACTTCTCAGGAAAACTGCCAACCTTGAGAAGCTTAGACAAGCAAGGGAAGCTATGAGTGCCATTTTTCCATTGAGTCCTTCTTTGTGGCTTGAATGGGCAAGGGATGAAGCATCTTTAGCCTCCAGGTAAAATGATAGTTGCTGTTCTTTGTCTTTTGAATTATCTTTTGCCAGTACATCCGACTATATGTAGGCTTCAGTTGGTTTTCCTTTGATCATTTTTGGTTAAAGTTTGAGCATTAATTTTTAATATACCTTCTGAAAGTTTTGCTTTGTTTATTTATCTTCTGCAGTGACAATGTCACTGAAATTGTGGCGCTTTACGAACGGGGGCTTTCTGATTACGAAGTACGTTCTCCTCTGACTGGAACAACATCTAGAATATAGACTTTGGTAGTCATAAGTACTACTAACATTTTGTTGAAAGGTTATGTTAGATAGATGAACGAAAAACATTTTATATTATAGTGTTTCACATTTCCTCTTCTATTGATTATAAGTAATGGATATCTGTGGTTCAACCTATTTACCACTGAGGCTAAATCATCTATTGCTCGACCGATTATTCATTCCACACTGAATTAATGAGTGTAAATATTTTCTTTTACGCAGTCTGTATCCCTATGGTGTGACTACCTGAACTTTTTGATAGAGTTTGATCCATCAGTACGTGGATATACATCTGATGGTATTTCCAAAATGAGGAGTCTCTTTGAACGGGCAATTCCGGCTGCGGGGTTCCATGTTACTGAAGGCAATAGAATATGGGAAGGATATAGAGAATTCGAACAAGGCATCTTAGCCACCATTGACGAGGCTGACGTTGAGGTTGGATCCATTTTTTTTATTTACCCATCTACGTTTCGTTCACTGTAGTGTACCAACACATTACCGAGTTTCTAGTCTGATTCTGATATGAACTGATGATAAACGTGGTAGATCAGGTTGTTATTTTTTATTTTTTTTCAGGAAATATCCTTTGTCTCCAAGTTTTAGAATAGAACTAACATTTACTAGATAGCCGTCCACTATTTTCACTTAATTTCATAAAGTTCTGATGGAATTGATTAATAGATGTGAAAAGCATTTTTCACTATTCTGTTTACCAGTTAACATAAAAATTCTATTATAGAAATTATCAATGTTTATCAAAACCTAGATATTCATGTTAATTTTAGAAAAAAAATGATGCGTGTCAAGTAATTTAGATGTTAATTCATGTCATATTCAAAAGCATTAATCATTTCCGAGAGTTAGCTATACTCCTACATGATTCTCTCATAACTTTTGTTGTAGTAATATAAGATGAAAATGTAGTGCATGGTATAGATCAGGCACCTTTTTGCTGCAAAAATCTTGGTGATATTGGTTATTCTGACATCGAACCACGTTCATAGTATAATTACAAGTTACATATGTGAATCGCTTTGATTCCTACAGTCACATCTGTGTATAGTTCTTTAAATATAACGACTAGTTTCATTTCGCAGGCGCAAAACAAGCAGATACAAAGGATCCGAAGCATATTTCATCGTAACCTGTCTGTTCCGCTAGAAAACTTGGGTTCTACTCTTAATGCTTATAAGGCGTGGGAGTTGGAACAGGGGATTGACCTTGATATTGGATCTGATGACTTGAGTAAGGTTTCTCCCCAGGTTGCTGGTGCATACAAGAAAGCACTGCAGATGTGTAGTGATCGTGCCCATCTTGAAGGACAAATTTCTAAGAAAGATTTATCTGTCACAGAAAAGTTTCAGCAGTTCATGGTATGTAATATGTATGGTTTATTGTGCAGTTAATGTTTGTCATAAATGTTGTGTCGAAGTAGGATTGTAATATGCTTACCATCTGTGATCATATGGCTCGGAGGGTTTTGAATCTGCGTGATTGGGCATTTTTACTTTGAGCTTTTTTTGGTTCTGTGATCATATTACGTGATTTGTTTTTCAAGTAAATGAATCTCTTATTGGAGTGGTGATGATTGTCATTATTTGTTGTAGAATTACATAAAGTTTGAGCAGACTTCTGGAGATCCTACCCGAGTTCAAGCTATGTATGAACGTGCTGTGGCTGAATATCCGGATTCAAGTGACCTGTGGATCGACTACACTTGCTATCTTGATAAAACGTTGAAGGTTTTCCTTCTCTTTCTGGAGTTTTCAATACAGTAACTTCTTTTTAGAGTTTTATATTCGTTTATCACGTCTTCTAATTTCTTATTAATTTTTACAATGTATTTCATGCATTAGGTTGGAAAAGCTATAACACATGCCTATTCTAGGGCGACAAGAAGTTGCCCATGGACTAAAGATCTTTGGGTGCGGTATTTGCTTGCTTTAGAGCATGGTTCTGCATCCGAGAAAGAAATTTATGCTGTAAGTCTCAACTCTTTTCGTGTAAAAAAAAAAAAGTCTCAATTGTTTAAGTTGAATAATAAAAGAAATTTAGACCAGAAATGGTTGCTTGTGTTACCTTTCCCTTTCCAGATCCTATGAGTAATGCTATGAAATTTTTAGAAAATTGTAATGAAAGTATCTCTTATTCAAATTGTTGCATACAGGTCTTCGAGAAGTCATTGCAGTGCAGTTTTTCCAGCTTTGAGGAGGTACACGATTAAGCTTTTGCTTTCATAATTTTCTGATTCCTCTTCTAGCATTTATCCACTCACTCTATGTATGTAGTTCTAATTAGATGTTCCTCATTAGTACCTGGATGTATACCTCACTCGAGTAGACGGTCTGAGAAGGAGAATGCTATCAGCTAAGATGGTAGAGACTTTGGATTATTCTCTAATAAGAGAAACTTTTCAGGTCTGTCTGCTACTTTTACCTTTATTTAAATAGTATCCTCAAATTCAAGCTCCCAGCTTTCAAGATCTTTGCACATTTGTAACTTTTTTTCTTAGCTTTCCTTGTGTTATCTTCTTAGTAAAATACTGATTTTTAAAAAGCTTTTCTCCTAATTTGGACCTCTTCTGAATCAGTTGAATTAACTTAATTTTTCTTTGTTGTCAGCAAGCATCCGATTACTTAACGCCACACATGCAAAACACAGACAGTTTGTTGCGTTTGTATGCTTATTGGGCCAACCTGGAGCTTAATATTGGAAAAGATCTAGCTGGAGCAAGAGGTGTTTGGGAAAACCTTTTGAAGAAGAGGTTTCGCAAACCATATCCCTACTTTCAGATATAAACTTGAAATAGGAGATTTCACATTCGTCAGAATAGGGCAACCTTTTTTATTGTGCTTGTCTTACTTGCCTCTCTTCAGTGGTGGGATGCTAGCAGCCTGGCATGCATACATTGATATGGAAGTGCATTTGAGTCATATAAAGGAAGCTAGGTCTATTTACCGGAGATGCTATACGAGAAAGTTTGATGGAACTGGCTCGGAAGTATGTACTCCATTACCTCGTATTTTATGAGTTTTCCATTGCTTTTCCTTTTGTTATCTAAGTAGGGTTATACTAGTCCAAGAAGATACTTTAGGCTCACATGCTACTGAAACAGCTCATTCTGTTGTTAATGGAAATTAGAGAAGTCATGTATATCTGGCGGTAAGTGCAACAAGCACTCAGGGTGTAATTAACGCTGAACTGTTTATGTTAAGTGGTGTCTAAATGGGGTCATATATTTTGTCAGTCAATGTCTCTCCTAGTTTAGATGTTGATTTATGAAGAATTTTATCTTGATTGTATGATGGATTGTCGATGCAAAACGAAGCTGGGTGCTTGTTTAATCTACAGAATTAATCTATAAATATAGAATACTCAAAGTCATTAGAAAATATATGATTATTTTGTCAATTTTATTCCATTTGCTTGTTTGGAATAAATAATATAGTCTTATTTCAAGTTGGCTTTGGCACTAGGTTCTTGAACTGCTAACCAAATTGTAAAACCTGAAGAGGGGGATGTGTGATAGGATAGGTAGATCGTCCTATACTGAAAACGTGGTTTATGCAAGAGTGTCACTTATCATGTTTTTCTAATCATTTGGTTTGTATAATCTTTGTTGAATATAGATTGTATCACCCAGCGTAATTTGTCAACTTTAACGTCTACACCTATATTAATTTCCTAAAATGGATAATTTTCCAGGACATATGCCATCGATGGTTGTGCTTTGAAAGGGAGCATGGGACTTTGGAAGAGTTTTACCACGCAGTTCAAAAGGTATTATTGTTTACTGTCATTTAGCATTTCTAGAAAATGGTAGATATCGATGGCCTTTTGCTGGCTTCATTTTTTCGGGTTAACTGTGACCTGATATATACATCAGACTGATCTGTGAAATGAAGATTAATTTCATGTTGACTACTCTGCTCTTGCTTCCTAATCCAGTTTCCCTTTATTTGACTCTGATGTTCCGCTTTAAAGCGATGCATTTTGTGCTGAAAAAACATGTAGAATAGTTGTGGAAGCTGTAAAGTTCACTGTTTGCTTCATTATTTTTTTTAGGTTACCCCACGTTTGGAAGAGTTACGGCTAATTAGGTTAAAACAAGAGTCTACACAAGTGAAACCGCCAGCCAGCCTGAAAGAGCAGAAACCACAAAAGAGTGCACGTGACAAGAGAAAAGCGGAAACAAATGTAGAAGAAGAGTCTTCAGCTAAGCGGCAGAAGAGTAAGAGTCAAAATGTGAATGAAGTGGACGCCGAAGGTCAGAGTGCAAAAACCGTGAAAGCAGAGAATGGAAAAGCCTCTGATTTAAATAAAGAAGTGACAGAAGACGCCAAACCAGTGAAGCCAAAAGTTTATACAGATGAGTGTACAGCTTTTCTTTCAAATCTCAGTCTCAAGGTAAAGTATATGGCTCTTCACGTCAAATTTACTCTGACAACCTACCTCAGTTAAATGTGTGGGATTTTTCAATACAAGTTTACATTGATTTGGCAGGCAGAAGAGGAAGATATACGTAAATTCTTCGGCGATGCTGGTGGGGTTGATTCCATTCGCATTCTCCATCACAAAGACACAGGAAAACCACGGGTCTCTCTTTCTTTCTCTCACACACACACCCTTCATTCATGTGATGTCATTATCTGCCGTTGCTGTTAATAAACCCTGTCCTATTGTACTGAATTTTGTAATCGATGATTTGCAAATAGATCCTTCCATCTATACTGATAGGCAGGAACTATTCACTGATTTGATTATGCCATTAATATGCTTGAGGCTGTTGTATCTCACAGGGGCTGGCATATGTTGATTTTGTGGATGATGAACACCTTGCAGCAGCTCTAGCAAAGAACCGAAAGATGTTTCTTGGTAAGAAGATCAGTATAGCACGGTCAAATCCAAAGAAGGGTAAAAAGGAATTCACACGGCATGGAAGTGGTGAGAATCTGTTTTTTGTTTTCCTGCATTTCCTCATAATGTTAGCCATGTATTGAACCCAGTATGATTGCTTGCTTCCACAGAAGGCTCTGGGAACTCAAAGGACAAGTCCCACATTTCTGAGAAGGCGAAAGCACCTCTTGATGGAGAAACCGAGGGTAAAAAACAGGAAGACGGATTCCAAGTTAGGGGTAAGAACACATTCGCTGTCCCGAGGAATGTTAAAGCACTGGGGTTCACAACACCCAAAGTCAATGCAGCTGAGACGCCAAAATCAAATGAAGAGTTCAGGGACATGTTCCTTAAAAAGTGAGACCTTCTCTTGGTCCTTGATACTACTTTTCTGACAACACTTGAAGCAATCTCATGTTGTAGACTGATACTCTCGTCTTTTTCCAGATAATGAGTATCTTCAGTAACTTAACATAAATATAAGTGTTGCAAGAAGATCAATTTGTCACTATGGCTTTATTTTTTCATAGAATTTCAATCTCGCTGAATGCTAAAATATTTTGTTTTGCGATGATGTAGAGATGAGTTACATTTTTATCTTAACAAATTTACAAGTTATAGGCAAATCGTTGTAAAAATAGAAAACCCCCACTTACACTACACTTTTGAATTTGCAGTGCAAATCTCGAACCCGCCAAAACTGCTTAAAACCTCTCGAACCGAACTTGTACAACCATCTTTATTCAAAGTGATAAACGATGCTGATGGTGTCCTTCAACTGCATGATCTTCCTGCCAATTTTATGAACCAACGCATCACTAAAGCGTGAATTTCATCTATTTCCTGACCACATCTAAAGTAATCACCTTCCTTTGTTTCTAAGTTAGATCATTCATTTATAGAGAGGGGCACTTGGAGTTTTGAGTTTCCTGTCGAACAAGACATTTGGAATCGAAAATCTGCGATGATGAATATCCTGGTTTCAATTCTTGTCTGAGTGATTACGGATGAAAATTTCTTCAATTTTGGGTTCAGTAACTCTAGCTGTTTTGTTTTGTTTGTTGATAGAGAAGAACCGTCTCGTCATCTTTGGTTATTCGCATCGCAGCTGTTGTCACTGCTACTTCCGGATTTGTATACGCTAATAATGCAGGTAACTAGAGTATTCGTTCTACAATGACTTTCCTTGTTCTGATATTTTGTCTTTTTTAGGAACGAGTATATCGATTGCTGTACCAGAATCGCTCTTCTTACCTTGGCACAACTCGGACAAGGCCTTGTTTGGTTAGTTATTCCATTTCACGGCCTTTTCTTCTAGAGTCAGTCCTGAATCAGAAGCACAGAGAGTTCCAGTTGAAGCTACGGATAGTCCGAAACCCAGTGGCGGGTTCTTGGGGAGAGATACAATTGCCAATTACTCTCCAAAATTCAGTAACAGCTGGCATTGTAAGGTAAATTGCACATATAGTATTTTTACATTTGATAACTTCTTATAGTGACAATTGCCTTATTCTTTTGGTCGCAAAAGCAGTGATTTGGGTTTCAGAGGCGTACTCTAATTTAAACTAAAAAGGTTATGAAAAAGTTACAACATCTTTATAAACTACAGCATATAGAAAACAAACATACAGTTCATGGCAATCTATGAAGAGTGAAACAGCACTCATCTTTCACAAGATGGTCTTTTAAGGAAGAATAAAGTAGCATATGTCTAACCTTTAATGCTAGAAGAAATCAAATTCCAAATAGTTATCAGACCCTTTTTGAGCATTCAGAACCAAACCAGCTGCTGTCTTCTGGCTCGATGGTGCCTCTGCAACATTCGCAGGTCCACTCTCCAGCTCAACCGGCTTAGGGATTTCAGGCGGAGTCGCACACCGAATCAAAGCCCAGTTCACACCTTCGAAGAAGGGGTGCTGCTTAACCTCAGTGGCTCCCCGTTTGAACCCCAACCGCTGCTGTGGCTCTTTCATGAGCAGGCCCCTGATGAGATCTCTAGCTGCAAAACTCACCACGGGTGTTTCCGGGAACCGCAGAGGCTGACCCACCACATTGAACAGTGTTTGTCGATTTCCCGAGCCCTTGAAAGGCGTTCTCCCAAAGAGAAGCTCGTACAGGAATATCCCAAAAGTCCACCAATCCACTGCACTCCCATGCCCTTCGCCTTTGATGATCTCCGGAGCCAAGTACTCGTGCGTGCCCACAAATGACATGGACCGTGCATCGGTTGGCTCAGCTACTAACTCTGGCAATGGCCTAACCTGATGTGCAGTGTCATTCTTAGGTTTACGGTCCTTTTTAGATTTGCTTGAGAACAAACGTGGGGAAAAGCAAGTGGTGGGGACGGTGCAAGATGGTTGGATGCAGGATGGCTCAATGCAAGCAGGCTGCACGCAGTAAACATTTTTGCGTAGTGGATCTGACTCGATTGCGGCAGATTTCACCAGAGTGGGGCTGACCAGACAGCGGAGTGAGAGGTCAAAATCAGAGAGCATTATATGTCCATCTTCCCTAACAAGAACGTTTTCAGGCTTAAGATCTCGATACACAATCCCCAGCATGTGCAGGTATTCCAGAGCTAGCAATGACTCTGCTATGTAAAATTTTACAGCTTGCTCGGAGAAATGCTTCCCCGGCTGACGTTGTCTGAGGGTGTGCAAGTCTCCTCCGGGGCAAAATTCCATGACGAGGCAGGAGAATTTGTCAGTCTCAAAGTGAGTGTAGAGGGTAGGGAGAAAGGGGTGATCCAAAGACTGAAGAATCTCTCTTTCGGTCTGAGCTCGGAGAAGCTTCTTGCGGCTGGCAAGAGACGTCTTGTCCATAACCTTCATAGCAAAGTAGCACTTGGTCCCGGTGAGCTCAGAGAGATAAACGCTACCAATGTCTCCGCAGCCTAGCCTCTTGAGGAGCCTGAAATGGCTGAGACCCAAGAGGCCATCACGAACCCTAACGGCCTGGATGGCTTCCCATCTCAAGTCGTTGGCCTTGTGGGGTTTGTTGACAGTGCTGCTGAAGCTGCTGCAGCTACTGTCGTCGCTGATGTCGCTGCTGGTGCTGCCTCTGCAGATACTGCTCTTGCCACTCTCCAGGCGGCCACTAAGCTTGGCACTTCCGCTGGTCTTGGCAAGACTGCTGGTGCCATCGCTGAACTTGGCAGAGGCAGAGCTGGTCTTGACACTGCCAAAGCCAGAGGATTTATGTTCAGGGTCCTTGCTATTAATGGTCAAAGAATCAACATGCTCGAGAACGGTGGACAGAGAGCTGAAATCGGGTTTAGAAACAGCAGCCGGATCCCGAGAAGACTTAGACTCATCAGGTAGCTTAGTGATAGAAGAGGAGCGCTTGTGAGCAGGTTCGACTTGTTTTCGAGTGGACGACATCGGAGATAATCTATGTCTAATGGGAAAGGCACATCTTCCTTACTGGAGCTTGGAAACCCTAATCGGATCAATTAGATGTCTAGGACAAAAAGCAGATCGATTGATTGGAGGTAGAAGAAGAAGAAGAAAGGATATACCTTGGGTGTGGATTGAAGCAGACAAGATTCGGAGGTTGCTTGCAAAGAATTACATGCACTAGTTGATCACTTGAGCTTCACCATTGTTGCTCATCACGACAAGAACCCCAAGCGACAACAAAAAGATTCTATACTTCAGATTTGCAACCAACCACAGTGCAAATCCCAAACGCCCTAATTGAACCGGTATTGGCATTTGGCATTTTGTGGTTTCATTTTAAACCGGCCGGTCGGTTCAAAGTTGAAAAACCCTGATTCTTCACATTGTTCTTCTCCCTTCTTCTTCGCAAAATACAGGTCTCAGATTCTTTCTCCTCGACTTCTTCAATTTCCAGGTATGAAAATTTTCTCTTTCATTGTATGTTTCCTCGGTTTCTTTCTCCTGTACAAGTTTTTGCATTGTACGGTTCGATTAGCCTCTTAGTTTCATTTCATTCTTTTTCTAATCCATGAAACAATTAGATTCTAGTTCTCTAAGTTCAGCATACTTTGAAATTAAGTTCACAAATTCTGTTCATGAATTGATAATCTTCTACATCACCCTAGTGTTTGATCAGAAATGGCTTTCAGTTTTATTTAGTCTTAGTGCTTTGGATTTAAGATAAATTCAAGGTCATTGTAAGATGCAGTTGATGGATTATGTCATATTGTATTAGATGTATCAGCTCTTTAAAGCCTTTGTGGTTATGTTGCAGATGGTTCTACTGAGAATCACATATTAAATCAGTCATCTTGGATATGGGAATCCAGAATTTACTATGGCAAGTGGCAAAGAAAGCCTTCACTGGAGGCATTATCGGGATAACCATTTCAGACAGATGTTGTAGCTTTGTTCCAGTCAGAGGAGATTCCATGTCTCCCACATTCAATCCCCAAAGGAATTCTTATTTAGGTTACTTCTCTTTTACGGAAAATGCTTCAAAGTAGACTCCCCCTCCATTCTTCTTTCTTATTTGATGTTCGATTTCTGGTGCAGATGATTATGTACTAGTAGACAAATTTTGCCTTACGGATTACAAGTTTGCGCGTGGTGATATTGTAGTGTTCAGGTATGTTCCCTCTGATGCCAAGAGAAGATAATTATGTAATGAGTGATACTTTTGTTAGTCTCTTGTTTCTATTTTTCCTTGTATGCTTACATCATTGACATTGTTATTAAAGCTAATCAGCTAGAACTTGCAAATGTTGTTTTTTCTATCTCTGTGGTTTCATGAAATTATTCATACTCACTCCATGTACATGGTCTTTTATAACAATTGTACCTTTTATATAATGTTATTTAAATATCTGGCCTTGAAAATAAACTCTTTGGTATTTTGTTCTTGTCATTTGCTTCCAAAGCTCAGTTTCCTGGTTATTTCATGTCTCAAATCCTTTTTGTATTTTGACATTTGCTGTATGTGTTCCAAGTTATATGTTTGAAATATATCACTGAGCTTCTGACATTGGAACCTGCAATCTGTGGCAGCTCTCCGACACATATAAGGGAGAGATACATAAAGAGGATAGTCGGAATGCCTGGTGAATGGATAAGTAGCTCCCGGGATGTGATTAGAGTCCCAGAAGGTCATTGTTGGGTGGAAGGAGACAACAAAGGTTCCAGCTTAGACTCAAGAACCTTTGGCCCTGTAAGTCCTCTGCTTCCCAACCCTGACACACATTTTCCAGAAATTTGATCATAGTTGATCAAGGCTTGTCCCGTCTGACTGATGTGGGTAACTGGTTTGGCAGATTCCTTTGGGTTTGATACAAGGACGAGTCACTCGTGTTGTATGGCCTCCTCAAAGAATAACCAAGATTGGTCGATAGAGCTAGTGGAGAAGAAAAAGAAAAGAAAAGGTATGTGTCTTCCACTTGCAAATATAAATTCCTGCCCTCAAGATTCTTAGTTATATCAAAGAAAGGTTTTATTAGAAAGATTGAAAGTTTATTTTTTCTCCTTTTTATACAATGTAGGACTCCTGGTTCACACATTTTGTGGTTCTGATTGTTTAAACCAAATCGAAAAGTCTTTGGAATCCAAATTTCTTCTCCATGTTGGTCAAGATTTTCTGCTTGAACTCCTTACATTTTTATCCATTTTAAAACAATCTGAAGTTCATATTTAGTCATGTCTTAGTGATAAGTAACACATTGTGAGAATCTTGGAATGAAAAGTTTTATCTCACCGTCCTAGACAAGCAATACTTGGGCCTGATTCCGGTTCTGGTTTTGATTCGGTTATTGTAACAAAAAATTGTGACCTTTATAAATATCCGGTTATCTAGCTGGCTCGAACACCATTAATTGATTCATACGTGCTTAACTACATAATTTCCTTCAAGGTTAAAAAAGCCATGGGCCTTGGCCCTGAATATTAAATGTTTATATAAATGCATGGAAATTTTCGAAACCTCCCTTGCTCTGGCGTTTCTCCTTCGAGGTAAGATCAATTTTTCATTTTGTGCTTTCTTCCACTTTTGTTTTTTATGTTTTTCGCACTGATTATTCGATTTTCTCTCTCGTTCATCTTCGAATTTTCTTGGCTGGAAAATTCCTGGGAGATGATCCATTTTTTTTCTATTTGAGTTTCTCTCTCCTACTTTTTCTTCACTCGGCGTCTTGCCAACTACGCTACTTTCCTAGTGACTATTCCGTTTATGACATTTGATCGAAAGCGTTTTCCTTCCTCGAAATTAGTGTGATTCTGGTTTATTTCGATTTCGTTTCTTCTTCCAATTTTTTTTTTTTTTTGATGTATTATTTCGCGAAACTCAAACTATTTTCGGGTAATTTCAATCGAACGATTTTATGGGCGTATTGGATTATAATTTTGGAGATCTGTGATGGGAATTGAGATCTGTGTTATAGGTTGGTGGATTTGTTCGAAATGGGAAGATTGTTTCTGGTAGACCTCGAAGGACTGGTTTATAGCTGCAAGCATTGCCACACACCTCTCGTATTAGCTGAGGATCTTGTCTCTGAGGTTTACTTCTTGTTATAATTATTCCATCTCCGTTTTTATACCTTTATGAATTTGATCCTTTGTGAGTCTCTTTTGCTATAAAATCTGACTGAAACATAACTTGCATTTTAAGACTAATTGGTCTTGAATTGGCCCTTAAGACCAGATTATTTGTAATAAATAACCCGCATTTCCGTAATTGGCCATTCGAATTGATCAACACACCATGATCTGTGTCCGAACTTGTGTTTCTACAGTAGATTAATGTTGTGGAATTGATCAAACAGCTATTTAATCTGCGTTGTTTCCAGGAATTTCAATGCAAGCACGGACAGGCTTATCTTTTCGACAATGTGTAAGTTATACTTTGAAGAATTTGATCATACGAAGAAGTTCTGACAAGCTTCCCCTTATATATTTGCAACCCTTTGTGAATTTTCCAGTGTCAATGTGACGGTCGGAGAGTTGGAGAATCGTGCCATGTCGACTGGTTGGCATACTGTAGCTGACATCTTCTGCGTTGGCTGTGGCTCTCTAGTCGGCTGGAAATACGTACAAGATTCAAAAACTAAATCCTTATGAACAAATTTCTTTGTAATCCTTTGATGCTAATACTCATTTTCTCTCCCTCAGGAAATTGCATACGAGAAGTCTCAGAGGTACAAGGAAGGAAAATTCATCATAGAAAGGTTTTGGATCATTTAAAACTTTAACTTCTTTATTTGCTCTCTGAACAACAAAACAAACATCACAACTAGATTCAGATGGTGAGATATGGTTTAATGTGTATAACCCAATGTGAGCAGGTTTAAAGTGCTTGGACCCGATGGAGGCGGATACCTCATGAGCCCGCAGCAAGAGGAGATGATTGGAAGCGACGAGGACTAGATTCTTTTTTCTTTTACTACCATACTTGGTAAGTGGTCAATGCATCGTATAGGCTATCGGTTATTGGCAAACTCGCCTATAACCAAAAAAAAAAAAAAAACCCAAAAATATTAATATAATTTTCTAATTATAAATATATATAAACTTGATATTATAACGAGTATCAAGTTGTTGATGGTTTTTGGAAAAACTTGATCATTCATTAATCATTCATTAATCTCCAAACCAGGAATTAGATTTATATATTCATATATGTTCTACTAATCTACTTACACATCTCTGCTCTAGTAACAAGGTGGGTGAATATTAGAGAATGTATAGATCGGTCTGAGAAAAGATGGATATTAATTGGATATTGGACCTACAATACATAAAGCTTTTTTAGCTATTTTTTGAAACCTTATCTAATCACCAAGAATTAGGTTTACTGGTGGTTCCACTGTTTGGTATTGTATTCAATTCCATGGTATATTAATTGTACGAGTGTGTTGGAAAACAAATATTAATTGAGTTTTCGAAATTAGACTGCATGACTTTAACAGTTTCAACCACCTAAATTTCACCACCTTATTCAAAGCCATAAAAGAAAGAAAACACAAGGGGCAAGTTTGGTAATAAAATAGCATGTTGATGGGTAAAAGAGTGGACGACGTGTCCTAGATCCTCCGCGTATTTGAACTTGATGCTTCGTGTTCTGTTCAAACTTTCAAAAATATCATATTCAATGCAATTAATTAAAGAGGAAAACAACAACAGAGATGGTACGACTCTGGCTTGTCTGGTTTGAAATCAGAATTTTTTTTTTTTTTTTTTTAAACTTGTTGAGAAGAACATCTTCCCCACTCTCTTCTTCTTCTTCAATCTCTCTCTAAATAAGTTATCTTATTTTGGGTTCTTGTACTTTGTTCTCTAATAATGGCTTCAATGAGAATGGCTATTCTATGGTCCCATTAGTGTGATCTCATCAGATCTGATTGGTCAGATTCTCTTTTCCTTTTTACTCCCCTGGAGAAGTTGAAGTTCGAACACGAGACCCAAGCTTCAATCTCAGGTTTTTCAACAATGTTGTCACACGACAGAGATGAAGAACTCTCTCTGTTTCTTGAGATGCGTCGTCGTGAGAAAGAACATCGAGGAGATTCTCTTTTAACAGGTCCGTTTCGACGCACTTACCTGTATTATCATTTTGTATGTTATCTTGAAAATGGTGTTTGAAATTACTTCTTGTCTCTCTTAGGATCTGATAATAATAGTATTAACGGTGCGTTGACGGCTGCGGCGGCTGCTCTCGCTGGTGTTTCCGAAACGGCATCATCTCAACGTTATCCTCTCCGTAGAACCGCCGCTGAGAACTTCTTGTACTCGGAGAATGAGAAATCCGATTACGATTGGTAATGCGTCCTTTTTATTTCACTTTTGACAGAATCAATTTTAGTTTTACAAGTTTGGAAGTATAGTTGTTAGATTTTACAATATGAAATTTGTGAATTTAGAAACTGGATTAGACAAATAAAAAAAAATTGCAATTTAGGAATATATTTCTCTAGTGGTTGAGTTGTCCAGATTATATTGAATTTAATGAACAACTAAGGTTCAACTACCTAAAGGGACAATTTTGAGCTTAGTGGTAGAGTGTAATCGAAATGTTTAGTCTTACCTTATTTACAGGATCACTCTTCTGATCAGAGACAAATCTTTCATCAATGTTTTTGTTTGCTTAGATGTTACAATATGTAATGTGTGAGTTCAGAGACTGGAATAGGTAAAACAAAATCGTAATTTTGGAATGTACTTCTCTCTTGTGGTTGACAATGTATTCAAATGTTTTGTGTTACCATATTTGATGGTCTTGTCTCTTGTTTAGGCTGCTTACTCCACCAGGCACGCCACAGTTTGAGAAAGAGTCGCATCGAAGTGTAATGAATCAGTTAGATGCTCCCAATGCTCGTCCCACGGCTCTTAAGTCTCGGGTATGAAACTAGTTAGACAGAGAGATGTTTCTTTTCCTCTAAAGATCTTTGGAAATATAGCCGCTGATGAAACTCTTGTTGGCTTCTGCAGCTAGGGAACTGTCGTGAAGAGATGGTTTCAGGGAACAATAACAAGTCACTAACATCGTCGTTTGGGCACACTTCTTCCTCTGTAGCTGGACTCAGAAGACCATCATCCTCAGGTAGCTCAAGGTCAACGAGCAGACCTTCCACACCAACCAGAAGGTCAACAACTCCAACCACCTCCACAACAAAGCCTGTGACCACCAGAGCTTCAAACTCTAGGTCCTCAACACCCACCTCACGTGCCACCTTGACTGCTGCACGTGCTACTAGTACTTCTAAGGCCGCTCCACGTACCACAACCACAACTGGTTCAGCTAGAGCAGCTACTCCAACTCGGACTATGGCTCGGGCATCTTCTGCGCCTTCTAAAAAACCTGTATCAAGGCCAGCGACACCGACCCGCAGGCCTTCAACCCCGACTGGTCCACCAATAGTTTCGAGTAAGGCTCCATCTCGAGGGACTTCTCCAACTGTGAAGTCATCAAAGCCGTGGAAACCACCGGAGCTGCCTGATTTCTCTTTAGAAGCTCCACCGAATCTGAGGACAACTTTAGCAAACAGGCCAGTCTCAGCTTCAAGAGGCAGGCCTGGAATAGCCTCAGCACCAGGTTCAAGATCAACTTCCATTGAACGTGGCAGTGGCCCAACCAGTGGTTCGAGATCGGCTTCCATTGAACGTGGTAGCGGCCCAACCAGTGGTGGCGGTGGACAAGCCAGAAGGCAATCTTGCTCCCCATCCAGAGGACGCGCGCCTATCGGGAACACCAATGGGAGCCTCACGGGTGTGCGAGGGCGAGCAAAGGCAAACAATGGTGAGAGTAACAGCGATCACTTGAGTCCAGTGGCTATGGGAAATAAAATGGTGGAGAGAGTGGTGAACATGAGGAAACTAGGTCCACCGCGTCTAGCTGAGAATGGTGGTCGAGGAACTGGTAAATCGAGTACTGCTTTTAACAGCCTTGGGTATGGGAGAAACCTCTCCAAGAGCTCAATCGATATGGCCATAAGACATATGGTACGGTCACACTTTACAACTTTTTGGTTTGCACAAATCTTGTTTCCATCATAGTCAGCTTATGACTTCGTTCTGATAAAATAACATTACGGTTTACGTAGGATATAAGACGAGGCATGACTGGAAATCTGCGGCCGCTTGTGACAAAAGTACCGGCATCATCAATGTACAGCGTGAGAAGCCGGCCAGGTAGTGTCTCAAACTCTCCGATGGCTACTAGCAGCACAGTCAGTTCATCTGAACCGAGTGTTGACAACATCAACATTCTGTGCTTAGACGGGAACGAAGCTGAAAACGATGATCTTCTAAGCGAGAGAAGCTATTCTTGACCTATAATTACTGTATCCTATGTTCTTCTTTTTGGTTTTACAGTTGGAAACGATTTGTTTCTAAGCAATCATAAGTAAAATCTAGGAAACTCAGGTGTCAAAATGTCTTTTTGTTCCTCCTTCATAAAGGTTTTCTTACGAAGCAACTGTTATACACTAAAAGGTGAGTTTTGTACTAGAAAATCAAAGACTTTTACATCAATCTTAACACCACACAAGAAAATTCTGTATAGTATTATAGCAGGGACATGTAAAAAGGAACATCTTTATAACTTGTCTCGTTTGGATTAAATGAGAAAGTCAAATTACCTCAAAGAACAAGTCATTGTGAAAAAGTGGATTTCTTCACGTTTATGGACAACAACAAAATCGGATCTTACTTGGCCAGCATGTAGTTTTATATGCCATGACTCAACCAAAAACGTGTGGATAATACAATTTGATAAAGATTACACTTATATTGTTTGCAAGAAATATTGGTCAATTCTTACTTTTATATTCTTGTCTCTGTCAAGTGTCACAATATGGACTTTTTCAAGTTTTGTTAATGTGGTGCAGCACATAAAAGAAAGAAAATAATGGCAGCATTTTGTGGAATGAATATGTCACCTGTGTGAATATACAGTTTCAGACTGAAATAAATCTATAAGAATCAATGAATAATTAACACAGATTTTCCTTTTTGGACTTTTTAAGTTGGGACTTTTGGAACTTTTCTCTCGTGTGTGATTTAATTTTAGCGTAATGATGATGTCAAGTAAATACTACTTTGATGACGTTTTTCTTTTTGTTTTGTTTTCCAAAAAACATGAAAATGTTGACAAAAAGTGAAAAATTAATTAAAAACCTTAAAGCGAAAAGGAAAAAGACAAGCACAATAAATACTTGGTGGTGTGTGTGAACGGTAATGAGAAATTCGTCAATTTATATTGCCGCGTGGTTTGGTAATCAGAACTTAACTAAAAATATTACTCCTAATTTATATCTAATAATTGACAAGTATGGTATGAAATAGTGAATGTTTGTTCTTTATTGAATTGTTGTCCAGTTGCATCTTGATCTAAAATCTTAAAAAACAGAGAGAGTAGTAATGATGTTGTACTAGAGAACTTTTTTTGTAAACAAACCTAACAGACGTAGAACCAAAACTTAGATCAGAGAGTGATAAAATGGTGGGTTTAGTTTGACGTATTTGTTACGTTAGTTCTTGTGAACAAAACAAGTCTAGAATCTAAGTCCATTAGTATTATTGATTTAAGTTACTAATTTATGTTTTAATTAGAGGCGGGAGAAAATACTTAACAAGGAAACAAGAACACAAATCTAATCAATGATAGACATTATTGTTTTCTTCGTATCGTCGTGTACCTGTCACTTTCAACACCCTCAGCAGCCAAACAAATTAAAAATCAAAATTCGAAAAAATAAAAATTTCAGAAAAACTACCTTTTAGGGGCGTCTTCACTGTTCATATTTGGTTTTGGTTGCTCAATAAATTTATTATTTGATATCCTCACGAAAAAGTTGAAAAGAAAAAAAAAAAAGCAATCTCATGATTTCTCTTTGATTAAATCTCTCGTCTTCGTCTTCTCTAATGGATTTTCACTATTAGCTATATTTTTTAAATTCCAAACAAACCTCATCATCAGCTTCCTCTTCTTCTTCTCGAAAGTCTTACTTTCTAGATTCAGTGTTGTGGAGAAAGGTCAAATCTTTTTGAGATTTCAGCTCATTTCTAACAAAACCCATTTCTGAATTGGTTTTGGGTTTGGATTTGAGCTTTTTGGTTCTGAATTTTCCTCTGTTTCTTTGAGTGATTTATTTTTTATTTTTCTGGGATTTGTGATGCGTTGTAATTGCTTTGGAATTCTTGATATGCGCAAAGGAAATGATAGTCTTGGACAAAAAGAAGCTGAAGGTATTGATGTACCTCATGAATTCTCCATCTTTGTTGAAGAAACTCTTTAGGGCTTTCCAAAATCCCATCTCAATAGTTTTATTCTACTATATGATAATTTGTGGTTGAGGTTGACTAAATCGATTGTATAGTCATTTCCTCTTAGAATGGACACTGAATTTTGATGATTCTCTCTCTCATATAGCCCATGTTGTTTAAATAAACAGAGATTTGTACCGACAATGTGAGGGTGTTTTCGTACAACTCGTTACGATCAGCTACAGATAGTTTCCATCCGACAAACAGAATTGGAGGTGGTGGCTTTGGTGTTGTCTTCAAGGTCAGAATTTGACCTTTAATTCAGTCTGCTTAAATGTTGATATTGTTTTTGAATGGTTTTTGAATCTTGTAGGGAGTATTGAGAGATGGCACACAAGTAGCTGTGAAATCTCTCTCCGCCGAATCTAAACAAGGGACACGCGAGTTCTTGACCGAGATTAACTTGATATCCAACATTCATCATCCTAACCTTGTTAAACTTATTGGTTGTTGCATCGAAGGGCGCAATCGGATTCTTGTCTATGAGTACCTTGAGAACAACAGTCTTGCTAGATTGCTTGGTAACATTTTTTTTTTTTTTTGGTTTTATGAATCATTTTGTCCTGTTGTTTTGATGTTGTGTTGACCTTTTTTTTTAGGTTCGAGGAGTAAATATGTCCCGCTTGATTGGTCTAAAAGAGCTGCGATTTGCATTGGGACAGCTTCGGGTTTAGCTTTCCTTCATGAGGAAGTTGAACCTCCGGTTGTTCACCGTGACATCAAGGCGAGTAATATTTTACTAGACGGAAACTTTTCTCCCAAAATTGGAGATTTCGGACTGGCAAAGCTTTTTCCAGACAATGTCACTCACGTTAGCACCCGAGTTGCTGGAACAGTGTAAGAATCCTTTCCATAAAGGTACCGGATTTTCCATCTTTTTACTCTATCGATATTTTTAGCTGATGAAACCGAGATTACAGGGGATACTTGGCCCCAGAATATGCGCTTCTTGGTCAACTGACGAAAAAAGCCGATGTTTACAGTTTCGGGATACTTGTGCTTGAGGTCATAAGTGGTGGTAGTAGCAGCAGAGGCGCCTTTGGAGACGAGTACATGGTCCTCGTCGAATGGGTAAAGCTAAAAAACTCTCATACCTTAACACATAGTAATATTTTAGCTTTATGTTTATGTTAGTGTTTTTCATGTGGAAAAATGATACATTTCCAGAATGCAAATGCAAACACCTCAGATCCAAATGTTTTCTTTTGTTTGCAATTAGCTTTTCGCGGTTTGCCAGTTACATTAAACAAAAAAGATGTGGTTTCATTTGGAGTAAGAAGACCCAATTATGAAACATGTAAATGCAAAAACAAACAATATTCAAGGCTTTTTTCCATTGTGTACTGGGCAGGTGTGGAAGCTGAGAGAAGAAGGGAGGTTACTAGAGTGTGTAGATCCTGATCTAACCAAGTTCCCGGCAGATGAAGTGACCCGATTCATCACAGTGGCTCTTTTCTGCACTCAAGCTGCGGCTCAAAAGAGACCAAACATGACTCAAGTGGTGGAGATGCTTAGCAGGAAAGAAATTAACCTCAACGAGGCTGCCTTAACGGAGCCTGGTGTCTACAGGGGAGGTGTCAACAAGGGGCGTAACCATCGTGGGCTCGGTCATAGAGGCGGGCAAAAAGGCCAAGGCAGTAGCTCACAGGAAACCTCATCAACACAACGTTACAAAGGGAAAAGCTCAGCCAATCCTCAAGGGTCGTCATCGGCCTCAATTATTACCTTTCAGAGCATCACAGAGATGGCTCCTAGATGAAATTTTTTCTGTTAATAGAGAGCAGAATGATATTCTTGAGTATATAGTTAGTTTCTGATGTATTTATATAGTAAATCAAATGTCTTGAGAGAGAATATTATTAAATCTCTATTATAATTCCAATAAAATGATGTCTTTGTTGCTTAGATTGCAATAAGCACAAGGTCTGGTCATTGAATGCTTTCCCTGCGAACCATGAACTGATGAATGATCGATAAGCTTTGTCAAAGCAGAGAATGCAAAACACAGTGAGAAAGAGCAAATACACTTTTACAAGGTTTCCACAATGACATCTTGCTTAATGTATAATCTTGCCAATTCACCATAATGTTCTGAGAGAAGAGAGGGTAGCAAATGATCCATGTACCAATCTCACAATTTGATACGAGAAAGTATCGCAACGTAGCAAGATACATTAAAGAAAATAAGTTACAACGACTAACAAACACG
Source organism: Odontarrhena argentea (assembly GCA_900406245.1). Taxonomy (NCBI): domain Eukaryota; kingdom Viridiplantae; phylum Streptophyta; class Magnoliopsida; order Brassicales; family Brassicaceae; genus Odontarrhena; species Odontarrhena argentea. The sequence continues at coordinate 3,241 of OVAF01000126.1, read as the reverse complement.
GTTTGTAGCTCGGTTAGAAGAGGGGCCTAGACAACACCTTTTGGTACTGGGGCTTGGACTGGATTAATTCTCCCTTAACTAAGCTAGCTTAGTTTCCTCCAATAAGCAGCCTAACCGGCTACAGAAAATCCTGATTTACACATTGAACCAAAGTCAATTGATTATGATCACAGCTCAACAATTTTGATGTTACTAGCTTCAGTAACTGGTGTCTCTGAATCTCTCTCATAACGCCTTTTCAGGAATCTCGGTGTCTCTTTATGAAACCAAGTTGTCTGGTGAAATCCCTAGTACTTTGAGCAGATGCATTTTGAATGGAGTACCTGCACTTACAAGGAAAACTTCTTTAAAGGAAGCATTTCTACATAATTTGTTGCTCTCAGAGAGATACAAGAATGAGTAAAGAGATGCTTTGAGTTAGTTAGGTTTATCAGAAGAAGTACCTAACTAAAAACAGCTCAAGAAAGACTTTGTATATATCTATGTGTGATGCTTAGATAACAAGAAAGTGTTTGGGATTGGATTTGATGCTTATACTTAAAACAATATAGTTTAAAGATGAATCACCAGAGATGCTCATTTACTTGTCTAACGTTTCCGTATGTGCCAAATCGTTTTATATTGTGTACTTGGCATCATTTGCCATATTCTTCAACTAAATGATTGACACTTATTAACTTACATCAACCATCGACAATAATGAAACAAGTATAATACTAAAAACAGATTTCATGTACCTAATTACATGCTTAATCTTGTCAAAGTCAAGATGCTTTACATATCTTAACAATGACAACTTGTGTTATGTTGATGAAAAATGTAGGTGGACCGTGGACTTATTCAAAAGCTATCCTTTTTTCCCCCTTAATTTTCAATTCAGTTACTTTGATTGAGAAAATAAAATATATGGATTAGACTTTTGTTTTTCTAGAAAAACAAAAGTGATCTAAGAGGAAAGTGCCTCACACATCTAGTACCTTGACCTCACTTTTGTTAGAACTTTAATGTTAATTCAAGGTAATTAAAGTTTTAATCATCAGTCAACTATGAAAACAGAAGCATTTATCATTTGGAAGAATTTCCGAATTAATATTTAATTCGACCAAAGCTGGCTTAATAGATAACAATAATTAATGAAGCTATGATTAAGACCATATCAAAAGAAAGATTAACAATTGCTTTGTCCTTAACAAGAACAATAGACAAAAATTATGAGAATCTTTTAAAATTAATCATCAACATGTAATCAAGATACTATTGAATCAATTGAATGGATAATCTTGATGTGTTAACTAAATGGGCATATTCAAAACTAACCAAAAAACCAATCCGAAAAGAATTTTTGAATATTTCTAAATTCCTAAAAACATTAACAAATCGGTTCATATTCAATTTGAGATATTTTTGGTTCAATTCTGGTTATTTTGCCCAGTCCTAAAACAAATCTTTCATGCTACATTTCGATTTTGAATTACGATTAATTTTTAACCGAAAATTTGAATCTAAACCCGAAACGAGAAAATCCTTAATGGATATCTTAATCAAAGAGATGATCAGATAAAAGTGTCAAAAGATTGAGACATTCTAAAATGCAGGAAAAAAAATGAGTATGGAAAGATCATGGTCGTTTAATTAAGCATAATGGTCCCTATCAAATAAGTTATTATATAGTTAAATTTATTAATAATTAAACATATTGTGAAGTCTGGGTCCAAACTCCAAACCATTTTCTCTGGCGGCTTTAGCCTTACGAACCTTTCAAACACGGCAGCTTCAACAGCACGCAAGAAAACCTCAACAACCAAAATTATAAGAAACACAAAAACTAATTCACAGACTCGTCGCTGATCCTAACTCTTTTTTTCTTATCTATTAACTTCTTTCCCAAGAAAATGGATCATGAAATCGCCAAGAAAGTCACGTCTATGTTCGATCACCGGCGGTTAAACCGTTCCAGATCATCACTTTTCACTGTGTTTGCTGCTACAGTGATAGCTCTGATCGTTTTCTCGACGGTTATGGTCTCTAATTTATCGGCGAGAGAAGTCTCCGAGGTGGTGACAATAGAGATCAAAACTGTTGTTCCTTACTTACCTCTAAGCTCAGAGAAAGAGTTCATCACCAACAGAGTTTCTTATTCGATCAAGCAGCAACTCACAGTCAACAACAACGAGAGTAACTACAACAATCTTCAGATTCTCGAGGTTTTCGGAGGCAAAGACGTGTCTGAGAAGTTTCAACGGAGAGCAACAGAGTTTTTAAAAGATTATTGTGAGGTCAACTTCATGATGACATGGATCTCACCGGCGGAAATGTTCGGTAAGAGAGAGGTTTTGTCCGTCGAAAGCGTCTTTAAATCTCACCCTCGAGGTTGTTTGATGATTTTGTCAGCTACAATGGATTCTCCTCTAGGGTTTAGAATCTTGAAACCGTTTCTTGATCGAGGTTTTAGAGTTATGGCGATAACACCGGATTTGCCTTTCCTTCTCAAGAACACGGCTGGAGAATCATGGCTCGAGGAGATTCAGACGGGGAAACGAGATCCGGGAAAGATCCCTTTAGCTCAAAATCTATCGAATCTCATGAGACTCGCCTATTTGTTCAAATTCGGAGGTGTTTATTTGGACACGGATATGATTGTTCTAAAGAGTTTCAGGAATCTAAGGAATGTGATCGGTGCGCAAACTCTCGAACCAGTTTCAAGAAACTGGACAAGACTCAACAATGCGGTTCTAATCTTCGACAAGAATCATCCTCTACTACTCAAATCTATTGAAGAATTCGCGTTGACTTTTAATGGAAACATTTGGGGTCATAACGGACCATATCTTGTTTCAAGAGTGGCTCGAGCAGTGGAAGGAACAGATGGTTATAACTTCACTATCTTGACACCTCCTGCATTTTATCCTGTGAATTGGGTTGAGATTGAGAAGCTATTCAAGGTTCCAAGAACGGAGAAAGACTCCAAGAGAGTCCAGGTCAAGGTTCTTGAGATGGAGAAAAGAAGCTATGGATTGCATCTTTGGAATAAGTTTAGCAACAAATTTGAAGTTGAACAAGGAAGTGCTATGGATAAAGTTGTTTCTGATCATTGTGTAATCTGTGACAAAGTCTCTGTTTCATAGTACTTTTGTTCCTTTTTTCCATTTTAGGATAGCTTCTAAACTGTAATCTACTACTAATCAAAGTTCAAGCTATAGCGTTCTGAGGACGTCCACGTGGGATCTTAAACGACCAATAA